>OX328014.1:3215200-3427700 GCA_946811545.1 Netelia fuscicornis
TGTCACATATATCTTGCCTTTTATACATAAACGTGGATTAATGTAAATGGATGTAATCGAGAATCGTTAAATTTGCAAAGTCGCGAACCCCGTGCCACATACGCGGAATTAACCTATTTGTCCGCCATTTTCCATTTTTTCTTACTCGTAGATTGACATTTCTTTTATTTTTTGAAGAAAGACAGTCAAGGATGTTCAGCGCCATCTCTTGTTCACCTTGAACATAGCGATAAACGCGAATCGTCGTTAATTCAATTTGTAGTTCACTTCTTTCGCCACCGCACAGCAGTGGCGCTGCTGTTGGGAAATTTATATCTTCCGTGTCACCGATCTCCTATCGTCGCTCGCATTCCTTCGCGTAATAGACTCTCTCTCTCTCTCTCACTTCAGGTTCCTCTCCACTCCTCGCTCATTCCTTCCACGCTCTTTCTCACTTTGCACGCGTTTTCTTTTCTTTCTTTTCATACACGCTTCTCTCTTTTACCACCTGATTTTCTCTCCTGGACTCGCTTGGTGTACACAACACGTCGAAGGCTTCTCGCTTCGTTACGTGTTTGCTTCGGACGTTTGGCCTACATATCGAGAGAGACTCCCTACCATTCGATGCGTGTGTGTTTACAGCCGGGAGTAAACTGTCGCGATACTAGCACACTACCGGCCAAACCGGTAGACTTACGGGTTCGATGCACAGACCGAACGGACAACTTTTTTGTTTTCCTTATTATTATTCTTCTTCCTATCGTTCAATCGCCATATCCCGTAGAATCTTTCGTATCCGGGCTGACTATTTTCCGATAGAACACCGTTTTTTTTTTTCTTATTCGGTTAACAGTAAACGTTTAGAATGAAGAAAAATAGAACTACGCCACTGGTGGCGAAACTCGGTACTAATCCTTGCAGTTTCTTACTCTCGCAATTCCGAGCATTCTATAACGGAAAATTAATCGTTGAATGGGTTCGAAATCATGATAAATTGTTTTTCAAAGCACGAGATCTCTCTCGGACACGCTAAAGAACGTTTCGATAATCACGGAACCGAGACCGCCTCTCGAGTAGCACGATAATAACGAAGTTTAGAAAAGTCTCGATAACTTCGCGAATTCGCCGCTAGGTAAGCGCTAATGGTAAATTGGAATCAAGATCGAGAGTGCATTGGTAGCCAGTCTCCTAATTAATTGAATCCTCGGCTGAAGCTAATTAACGTTAAATCCACACACACACACACACACACACACACACACACACACACACACACACACACACACACACACACACACACACACACGCTGGGAATTTACCGGCAACCGGTGACCCGGTTATTTCACGAGATGAGAGCTATAGAAACTTAGAGATTGTATTATGTATCGAAACAACGTGCCTACGCGATATCTCACAATCCTTACGACCGTACATATCCCACCGAGTTTTCACATGTATTAATATATACACAAATCGCAAAACCATCCTCGAACCGTAGAATTCAGAGACGCGCGAATGAATTACACACACAACAAACATACAAATATAAATATAAATACATATGTGTGTATAGACACAGTGTAAAGGGAGAGTCGAAGCTTTCCTGTTCACTCGCTCGTGCGCCAGTTTCACGATTTATGCACATACATCAAATTCAAGAAGAGATACATACGCGAAATAAATATTAATTGCTTGTCCCCCTATGGGCCTTAGAGCGAAACAGAAATAACCGCGGGATACGTTGATGCTTTGCACGGTAGGAAATATCATTGGTCGAGGAAAAAAGCGCCAAAAGTTTTTCGGCCATTGGAGAGATATACGTCCGAATGCCTCACGGGCGATGGTCAAAGAAATGCGCACGCCGCGCCTCTCGCGGAGAAAGTCCCAATGCCAAGGCTAATCGCGGTCAGTCTCTCTCGGTACGGTACACGGCCGCGTGAAATTTTTATTTCATCTTCGTCCCTCCCATTTCGTGTTCGCTTGGAAATTAGCGATACACACGTTGAGAGTTTCGTTCTCGATTTCAATATTTTTTTTTTTTTATTGTTTTTTTTTTTATTGCTTTCAAGATTTATCTCGACACCGGGCAAATTGTTGGTTCCTAACGATTGGAGAATTGCTCGAGGCTATTTTTTTTTTGTTTCATTGGTTTTTGTATCTAGGGCGAGGATGGAAATCTCGTGGAAGTCGAGGGTGGCTGGGCAGGACTTTTGGCGAGTATCGGACTGTTGGTTGCCAGTATCGCCGAACTTCTCGTTGCTGGGTACAGTTGCGTCACACTCACGCCCAAACTCTGCGGATGTCTCAGATCGAGCAACGACGATAATCCGGATGGTCGACTCAAGACGAGGAACATGGTGCATCAGTGGGTAGTTGCGCAGAATCATGTGCCCAAGAATCAACCGATCTATGTCGTACAGCCTGTGATGCCGATGCATCCGATGATGCAGGTAATTTTATCGTTGTACGATGAGTTAAATAGCGATGTAAGTGACAAGGCGCATGCGCCTGCGCAGAAGTGAGGACATGCCCAGGCGCGTGCGCAGTATACCGAAGCATGGACTCACGCGCATGCGCAATATACTCAGCCCCGGGCACACGCGCATGCGCAGTTCGGCGATACGCGAGCATACGCGCATGCGCGTATAACATTAGTATAAGTTCAACAATAAGAATATTAATATAAATGTCGACCTTGTGAGTTCGATTTATAAGAGAAGCAGATAAGTAAATTATCGAACTTTCAGAAATTCTGAAGAACTCATTAATTTCTTTATTCGCGAATAATCGAATCTTCGCTAAAATCGTTCATACCGTGTTTTATGGGTCATTGCTAGTCGAATGGCGAATTGGCTAAAATTTGATTTATTGATCTAGTCTCATTGTGTCGTCGATTGAATAGCTCAAGATTGACTCGCGCGTGAATCACACGTTACCATTTTTGCCAGCGACGTCTCGTGGTCAGACACGTGCGGCGAAAGAAAAAGATAGAAAGAGAGTGTGTTATTGAATTCCGCGAGAAGCCTCGACCCCGTGAACTAGACAGGGTAGGGATAGGTCAGTGACACGAAAAGAGCGTCGTTCGATACTAGAAAGTTCAACGGATCGTTCGTCGAAATATTTTCGCTTTATTATCCAAGGTTTAATCCGCCTTGGAGAACGACATAATCTCTCGCGCTTCCGCGCATGCGCGTATCATCGGTCCGGAGAAACTCAATCTCGGTAGACTCTCATGGATCCTAAGAGAGCCTCGGGGCTATGAAGTCTGGAACATAATACGTTGCCGCCAAAAAAGATGGTCACGCTTTTCGGCTCCCAATTGATTTAACTTCTGACCACTAGGAGCGCTGTGATCGGAAATACGCTTTTATCTGGCTGTATTGGTCGTGTTTACATGAACCAGAGCGAATGAACACAATTTTTGTGTGCGATAATTTGACTGCGTCTGACGGCAGCGCCGGCGTCGGCAGCCATCTGAACTACTAGCATTTGGTCCATGGACGTATAAATATATGGACGGGGCCTTTCTCCGCGGGGGTGAAGGCACACGGGTGAGGGGAATGAAAACCTGCTGCAACGGATATGATGAACCAAGATGGCGGCGGCGATATCTATTTTCACGGTGCGATGGCAAAGTAGTAAGGTGGTGTGGATAGATCACGGGGGTGCGACGAGGGAGGCATGTCGAGAGTAGCTCCGCGAAGCACTGGCTACATTTCGTAGCCGAGAAATAATTTGGAGGTAAAAACAGCGGAATGCCCTTTTGGAAATATATATGCAATTTATTTTTATGCATATAAAAAGTTACCATTCTGGCCGTTCATGATCGTTTATTATTGTCCTTTAAATAACACCAATTTGTTATATGTGGGCCGTATACTTAATACATTATTAGCTATTTCGTTACGAAAGGTTGTGACGGTTATGACAAGTCGAGCGCGAAGTATCTTCGACCACGGCACAGTTTTGTTACATCAACGCGGCGTGCCGTGAAAATAGACGAGTCTTAACATATAACAACTATTATATATATAGGTCAAAAACTGATGAACCAAGATGGCTGACACGTGTTTTCTCTTCACCCCTGTGGCTTCAACCCCCGCGTCCATAAAGGCACTTTAGGCTCCGTCCATATATTTATACGTCCATGGTTTGGTCTTATACAGCCTCCGTACTCGGAGCTATGGAGTCTGTATAGGGAGACCGAACATAATACGTTGTCGCCAAAAAAGATATGGTCACGCTTTTCGGTTCTCAACTGGTTTCACTTCTGACCACTGGAAGCGCTGTCGGCAGAGATACGCTTTTTTTGAGCGTGTGTTGGTCGTGTTTACATGGACCAGAGCTCATGTACACAATTTTTGTATGCGTTGATTTGGCTGTTGTTCGCCGGCAGCGCCACCATCGGCGGCTATCCGAACTACTACATGGCAGAAGAGTGTGACCACCTTCGCATTACAGAGTTCGGTCTCCTCATACAGACTCCATAAACTATGTAAAGTTAGCCCCTTGTAGTTTGTTTGTGATTGTTTGATTAATTAAAACGTTTCTTTGAACATATTTTTTATCAAACAAACAAATTAAAAATGAGTGTTAAGTTAGTCGCAAATTTCTGAAATTTTGTGTAATTTGATTTTTTCAAACGCCAATCGATTCGGAATCGTTTGTTGGAAACAAATAATATAATTCGAACGTTGTTTTTCCAAAAAATAAAAAAATAAAAATATTGGTTCGTCGTAGCTTTCACACTACATTCTGGGTTGACCAGACTTAGTTTACAAGATTTGAAGAAACTTGATCAAGTAATCCCGTGTCGCAACATGAATTGTAAGTTATATTGTTACATGCACGCGACACGTATTGAGTCTGGTCAAGCCAAAATCTAGTGTGAAAGTTACGACGAACCAATATTTTATTTATTGTTTTTTTGGAGAAAAAGCAACGATCAAACAAACGTTCGAATTATATTATTTGTTTCCAACAAACGATTCCGACTCGATTGGCGTTTGAAAAAATCAAATTAGACAAAATTTCAAAAATTTGCGGCTAACTTAACGCTCATTTTTGCTCTGTTTTATAAAAAATATGATCAAACAAACGTTTTAATTAATCAAACAATCACAAACAAACGATAAACAATCGTTATAAATTAAAAAAAGATGCAAAAGTCAAAATCGAGGGACTAACTTTACATAGCTGGCTCCATACTCGGGACAAAACATTCGTGGCTTTGGGCACGCTTCACGGCGTAGACGCGAAGCTCGCGCACTCTACCGGTTTAGTTCATAGACAACGCGCCGCTCGAGGGGGATTTTTGAACAGTCATCGTGCTTGGAAAGTGGCGCGACGAGAGAAAGGGATTCTTTCATCGAGACGTATTATAATTATCAACTTACGATCGTCGATTCGACTCCGTGACTAATGTTACTTACTTTTTTTTTCTTCTTACGACTTTACTGATCTTTTATTTTTCTCGCACGTTTCTTCTCCTCGATCCATTTTAGTTTTATTATGTCATTTATTTTTATGTTATTTTTTGTTTTGTTTTTATCAATCTTTCATTATTCATCGTTTCGTTAAGGCACCTTATGGAATACCTACCGCCGCACATGCTAAATATCCGGCTGGTTTCGTTCCTGCTGGAGCTATGCCAATGCCAGGACCCGGCTACGGACCTGTGCCTGTTATGCCTCACATAATTCACGCCAGCAGACCACCGTCGCAAATGGCAAGTTCTTTTTATATCGATATGATACGAAAATTTGCTTTCATCCATCTGAAAATGAATATTTTTATATCAATCTTCGTTCGTTCCATTAAAAATTGTAATTTTTTTAATCAAATGATTTGTATTCAATAAATATTAAATTGTATCCATATTGATTTCGTTAATTTAATAATAATTGAACTTAAAAAAGTAATATTTTCTTTAAACAAAACAATGTTTCTTTTCAACAAAATAAACAGGTACGTACGAGGCATCACAGCAAGCGTTACGTGCATTCAGATCCAGAGGAGGAGAGAAGCAGACGCCATAGCAACAATACGGAAGCGAAGAGCGTGGACTCGTCGACGAAGAGGATGGCATCAATAGGCGAGGATCAGGTGGATCTCGCTCAAACGTACACCGGTCTCGACAAGAGAATCTCCGAGGAATTCATCTCGATTGCGATGGATCCCGATAGAAAATCGAAGGCATCGAGTCATCATGGCAGCGAGATTGGCGCAACGAGGGCTTGCTGAAGAAATTTTTACGTCGTTGAAGAATTGTCTTATTCCTCCTTCCATACGTTAAAGTATATCGTCGATTATTTGCTTCGACGAGCTCGAGCCGAGCTCCGGATTATCGAAAGAAGTACAACGAGAAATATTCAACGAGGAAATACGTTTTTTCTTCCATCCGCTGAAACGTCAATCTCTTTTTCCGTTTTATCTCTCTGTTTTTTGTTTACCAAACTTCATTATAACCAATACTAGCTTCGTTTTCTCCTCGATTTCATCGCGAACAGTTTTTCCAAACGGTTGTGGATGGTCGTCCAGTGTATAAAAAATTTAATAATTATAATAATGTTGATAATAATCATAAAACAATTGTATATAATATAAATAATAATAATATATAGATTATAACGTTACCATGAAAAAAAGATAGGATTAAACCTGTACGCATTTCCTGTACGTGAATGAACTTTTCCTTTTTTTTTTCATTAATCGATGATAGAAACGTCGCTCTGCGGTTTTATGCAACGATGATGTTCCACGTAGAGAGCGTCGATTATTTCAAGATTTCTCTTGTGGGTCTTTCTTAAAGCGTTTAGTTCTCGCTCCAATTGTTCCTTCTCCATCGACAATATTCTCGGCACGTGCGACTCTTGTTCCTTGCGCTCAGCGGCGAGGCAACGAAATTGGTCGAGGAAATATTGAAGATTGTTGTTCTCGTCTTGAAGACGAGTTAGTTCCTTTTTCAGCCACTGGCCGCGCATGAAAACTTGATGTATCAGCTTATCGACGCCGTTTGACACATTCGTTTCTTTTCGTTTCGTCTTATCGACAGTAACCTAAATGAACAGATGGAAACATAGTGTTCTTCATTCAAACGAAATTATTCTTACTAAAAGCATTTCTTAGATCTTACCGGTTTAATGATAAATTTTGTTATCTTGGCTCTATCTCGACCATCGTCGACCCAGTTAAATTTTGGTGAAATTTCGTACAATCTTTGACGAATTCTTATCATTCTCTGCGTCATTGCGTCGGTCAACGAGCGAAATTTATCGCTTATATCGTTCTGGGTATGCATCATGACGTCCGCTTCGTCTTGTACCTGAGAATTTGAACAAAATATAATAATTTATCAAAAGTGTATTGGTCGGTAACACGATACCCGGCGATCCACAGTGTCGTTGACGAGATCACGAAAGTAGCTCAGTTCTCGTTCCAAAATTTCCCGAAAGAGGGCGCCACGGTCCCGAACGTAGGGAGACAGGCAGAAAATGAACTCTGCAGCGGTTGTTATTTCGCCGTTCGCTGCTTGCTCGATAACTCCTCTGATACCACCGGCATCGTTCTTTATTTGCGAAACGACAGTTAGTAAAGCATTTTACGAATGTATTTCCTGACGTACTGACCGTTGGTGCGAGTTTCGCTATCACGTCTTTTCGAGGACAGGGACCTCTCTGTAAATCACGAGCAACTAATTTTAGGTTATTGCAATGATAAATGTAAATAAGATTTTGTCAATCTTGCAAAACGAAATAAACTTACAGAAGTCGAGGGTTCCTGATAAATCCCATGAATATCCTTCGTGCATAATGGTGGATCGACTTCCGACAACTCTTCGTCGGTTTCGTCATCGTAAAAATAATTTTCGTAACCGCCATCTTGTTCAAACTCGTCGTACGATTGTAACTCATGGAAATCCTGTCTCGTCGAGCTTGCCACGGGATTGTGATGATCTATCGATAATCATACCCGATTGCGTTAATTCTACCATTTTGACACTAATTGCAACTTTCGATCATCGTTAATAATCACCCGTTGACCTTTTTCAAGGCGACGCCATCCGCCTTTCCTTTCTCTCCTCGTCTCTCCACAACCGTCGAGACAGTTTCCCGCCATATTTCATTTACACCACCGTTGCACAATTTTTACCGGCGAAATCTTTCAGAAAGTTATTTTAGCCCATTAGAACGTTATTTTTTGACATTATGACAGCTTCAATTATCGTAGGCTTGGTTCATCTGTCACTCACCACAAAAAAATCTTGACAATTTATATTTCTTCGTTATTCAATGTTGTTATTATTGTTGTTGGTTACAATTTATCTTCAATCGTATAAAGTCACGTGACCGAACAGAAACACAACGGCTGCTATTGTATCGACGGAAAATGTAGAGGTTATGGTAACTACCGGAACGACGGTGAGAGAACAGAGAACGTTGGCACGCGCGAATCTGTCGAATTTATTTCTCGGTGAACCGTACGAGCGTGGTAAGTTAGCGGGAATAAGTAGCACGGCGTAGTTTAGTACGAAGCTGCTACGCGGCTGGTGCGGAGAGCAGCTGATTTTCAAAGATGGCCGGTACTGATACAAACAAATAGTGGCCAGCGGTGCGCTGGATTCGCGACAGAGTAAACGAAATAATAAGAAGAGAAAAAAAAGGTGAGCGTATGGAAAATCATGGAAATTCGTCGCTGAGTGAATTGTACTCATCGAAAATTATTATTTCTTTATCGTTTGTACGTGAAATATCACGACAATAATTTCGTTTCCGGAAAAGAACGAGAGCCAAACACCTGTCCTGACCTGCTCAATAAAAACCATTCTCTCTGTCACGCAGAGTGTCTGCAGATGCAACGAGATGCGTGCATTACCAAGTGTCTCCCTCCCCCCACGAAGCCTAATAAGGCATCGTGAAGATCCTGAGAAAACGTCACACCCGATTTTTTTAACTCGAAATCATCCCCACATTCCGGCAAATTGAGAAATAATAATGTTATCAACAGCGTTTGTATCGTTGCGAAACATGAATTATCTCTTTTTCTTTGCCTACCCACGTTTTTCCCACGGATTTCCTCTTTGGGTAATTCCAACCACAAAATTGAAGATTTTTTATTTTTTTTTAAATTAGATATTTTTTTATTGTGAAAGTATTGTGAAATAGAAAAGATTGTTTGCTTTTTATAGGAGTGTGAAGCTTGGAGGATGTGTTTGCTAATTTTTTTTTTAATGCTGTTTGGAAGAAAGAGTCTGTTAAATGAAGTGACATTGAACAGATGCAGCGCAGAGAACGGTGAGGGATTCGAACTCAAAGATGGCTTATGACCCGCGTAACGTGAAGTACCCACCCGAGGTACATCAACATCATCCTCCACCTCCCGGCTATCCCTACGCCGTTCATCATGCTCAGACTGACGAGAATAGAAATGAGAACAATTGTGGCAACAAGGAGGCGCGTCAGTCTCTGGGAACTCAGACTATACAGAAGGTCGATGCTGCTACTATGACGGATCCTTTGCAGATCGACTTTAGACTCACCTCCGAATATCTGGCACGCTGTTCGAGCACTCTCGGGCTTCCTTATGTCTCGAAGTTCGAGGAGAACAGCAATGCCTCGTCGCAGAATTGCCAGGAGGTCAGACCTAAAATGGAATACGATATCGTACCGCAGCATATCAATGGTAAGTCTCCATTTTTATATATATTCTCCTTCGATATGCGTCAAGTCTTGTATGTGAAAAAAAAGAGAGATATCTCTGTCATTAAACAATGGTTTCTCATTGCACAAAAGGTATGCTGGTTTACAACTGTCCGGAGTGCGCCTACAGATTCGAAGATCGTGAGTCGCTTCAGGAGCATCTTGAGGATCACAGACAGCGACCACACATATGCGACATATGTGGGGCGAGTTTGAAGCGCAAAGAGCATCTCGATCGTCACAAACAGGGTCACAATAAAGATCGTCCCTATCAGTGCTCGATGTGTTGCAAAGCCTTCAAGAGAAACGAGCATTTAGCTCGTCACATGATCATTCATTCGGGCAGCAAGAATCAAGTATGCACCGAGTGCGGCAAAGCCTTTTATCGAAAGGATCATCTGAAGAAACACTTGCAGAGCCACAGCGGTACTCGCAAGAGTCCGAGCAATTCGCAAAATACACCGAGCGGTCAGAATTCCGGTGAGGAACAATTGAACACGAGTTATCCGATGATGATGAGGCCATCGGGACCCCCGCCATTTTCCATTCTACGCACTTAGTCCCTTTCGATAAAGAATTATCGAGTGAAACAAATTTCTCGTTGAGCATAACGATGTGTCCACGTTTTCACGTCACCTCAAGGGAAACGATAAAAATGAAAATGCTGTCGCGCCGAATTTTCTTCGACCGGAGCGCCGAATTTTTCCAAGCCCGCAAAACGTGAAAATCATGAAATCCATGAGAAGGAAAGAAAGAGTCGTGACGCGTAAACGGCAATTGTTACTTAGACGAGAAGGAAGAAACGGTGAAGAAAAAAAAAATACAAAATTTCGTACTCGTAGGGCGTTCTGAATAATAACGACATTACAAAAATAGTTTTAGGATTACCGAGACGCGAGATAATCGTCTGTATCGTTGAATTCAACGAGAAACCAGAGAAAATTGTCGAGACACGTGAAAATAATCGCAAGATTTTTGGGATTACAAATTCGTGAAAGGTTTTATGATTGAAAGAATGAGAAAATCGAACTGTTGTTTTACGCGATACATTCGCCACCGAATAATTTGTTCGGTACTGGTGCGTAATGATCAATCGAAACGATTTAAAAGTTTACACCGTGCGTAATATCGAACGTAAACACAAACAATTATTATTCACATTATTCGTATATGCACATACATATATTATACAAATATGTGTATATAAGATAATGTAAATTTGTTACGTCGAATCGCCAATCTTGTACATTACGGTATTTATTAAGGAAAAAAAAGAAAGATGAAAAAAAAGAACAATGATCGACCATGTATATCTACGATATTCGCTTATTGAATTAAGTTTTTAGAAGAAAAAAAAAGGAAGCCAATCAATCAATTGGATGCTCGACAAAGTGGAAGAGGTATCGGTATGTTGGGGGAGAAACTATGAAGTGGTAAACACGTAACGCGCGTGTAGCCAATATTTGTTATTGGTTGTAGCCGATATTGAAAATAAACGTTTATTATTGAAAGAGAAAAAAAGATACATAGAATATTTCTTATGTGCAGATGTTTTCTATAATATTTTCTTCTGTGATGTTGATATTTGGAATGTACTTAGGCCTCTGTTTCATACGTATACGTAGATTCTTTGGTTGTTCTTGTTCTAAAAGACACATAGTGATATTGTTCAGACAGCAAAATGAGTTCTCTGAAATCCTTGGCCGAGACTCTGCAAAATCGTCTGCACTTGGTTTTCTTTCTGATGATGGAATACATACGCTTCGAATTTTGTCGCTACGTTGCAATTAGTTTCCCTGAAATCATACAAATATGATGGAAAATGTCGTTTGTGTATAGGAAGCTTTCAGAAAATGCCGTTTATCACGAGGGCGCCACCGCTCGAGTCGTTAAACATTTCTTTACAAACTCGTGCTTATGATTTTCGAAGATTACTCACCCTGCTATGAACGCAAAGTAATCCGGAATATTAGCGGTGCGTCCACACGATGATATTTCCATGTAACTCTGTTGCATTATGACGCTCTCGTCGTGTTCGCGAGTAACGCGAATACCAATTTCGAGACACTCGAATCTAACGGGAATTTTCTTGTAATCACCGCCGTTCAGAAGTCGCCATATAGCTTTCTCGATCTGTTTAACATCGCCCTCGTTTCCCGTTGATACGTGACCGCAATATTTAATCGCGAAACCCGAGTTCAATAATTTGCTCGATTCGCGAATTATTTTCGTCGATCGTTCGTTCGTGGGTGAAATCGTTTTTGGTGATCTTGCCATGTCGTACATACTCTCGAGGCCGGAAGACCTGAAGAGAATCGTTATCGGTCCGTAGTATTCATGGGAATTTTGATAACGTGCCTGAAAGAGAATTATTCTTACAATTCTCTCAATTTGAAATAACTTAAAAACGTTGATAGAAACATTGCTCACTTTTATGATATGTAGAGATATGGGGAGACCGGTCGACTTTTTAAGTATCCTACGCAATTTTCCTCGTGTACTCGAGGATATAACACTTCCGTTTATCTCGTCGAGAACGTCGCCTACTTCGATTTTGTTCTAAAATACAAAAAACAATGTACATCAAACTTAATGAAATTGAACCCAATTGTTAATACGACTTGTACATTATATTACATCTTCAGCCGCTACAGAATTCTCCTGAAGGTTAACGATCAGCGCTTTTCCATTGGTAAAGCTGAAAACGATTATTATTTCATTACTTCCCAATGTTCATTGATTTATTTGTTTACATTGCTTAATACTTACCACACCGATATGCCTAAAGTCTTGCAAGGTACGAATTCAAGAAATACGTAATCCGGTAATTGCCACGTCTGGTCCAAGAAGCTCGAATTTCTCAGATCTAGCCTAAAGTTCATCTTGGATATTTGCAGCAATACGGAGAGGAATATTTCACCCAGAATCTCGTCACCGATAATACTGCCCATCTCGTAATATTCCAAGGCGAATCCTGGTGTTCTTACCTTAAAACCATCATGTGAAACAGTATTATTTACTTTTTAACTTTGTTTTGTAGTTCATCGTGGAAAGGAAAAGACTCGAACACATTTTACCAGCAGTTGTACAGGCACGTAGAGGCATTTTCGCTGGAGAGCAATGCGTATAAATAGCCTGAGTTTTCCTACGGTGGTTTCCACTTTCTCATTGTCACGTGCGAGCTCCACTGCCGACGAGAGTGCGAACAAAGATCTAAACGAAAAGATCTGTCAGTCGCAGTTGTCTTCTTAATACACACATACATATCGTCATATATTTTAGACTACACAATTTATTTACGACCTTTCGTGCCTGTACGCAATTTCCTCCAGCCAATACCAAGTTTCCGGCATTTTTGGAAATCCGATAGCGTTCAAACGCGTCGACACACCTTTCTGAAAGCATTTTTCCAGACAATTGCAGAAATCAACGAGATCTGGATTCTTGTCATCGATGTCCACACCACATTCGGCTAATTTGCGAGTCCAGCCTGTTGGAAGGAAAAAAAAAACGGTTTGAATTTTTTCTCGCCCCGAGCGCCATCTGTGCAACTCGTACGAATAGGTATAACTCGTTGCTCATGGACATCGGTCGAGCTTCGCGAAGCCACCGCACGTGGGTCTGGTGCGAATCAATAAATATGCACCGATCTCGTACCAGTGCAATCAAGTGAAAAAATCACCAAGTCAAACAGAAAAATAAATCGTGCCAATATTCCATCGTCGCATTTGTTATCACTATTGTTAAATACGATATTTTCGAGCGGTATATACAATTCGTAAGAAAAAAAATTCGTATGTAACCTAAAAATCGAGATAAAGTGTTCCAACCTCCGAGCGAACGTCATCGAGACATCGAGAATATCTCACAGTCGTGTAGCAATGGTTACCTTTCAGTTCTTTGACAAGTGGATTTGTCACGGACATTGCATTATCCTCCTGGTGTCTCCCAATATCCCTTATCAATGCATTCACCCTCTCCTTATACAATGAATCAATATCGACTCGTTATCGCCATAAAACCGTGCGAATAACTCATTGTTTTGACAGATCGGTTTAATGAGACAAAAAAATTCGATACACACGCCGGGTGTTACCAGTAGTGAACTAACTGAAACCTATGCTGTCCAAGGCCACTTATTCGTGGGTGCCGAAGCGGATTATACATAGCTATGCAGTGTTTTCTTCGCAACGAATAATATAGTTGTATATCTGAAAAAAAAAAAATGTACATGAAGAGGAAGTTAGTACGGTGTAACACGTGGCTTCCGGTATTTATTTCTACCCTTAACAATATTAATAACACATTCATATACGCATATATATTTATATATAGATATATGAGTGTATATGTATACATATAGGATGGTAAAAAAAGTCAATAAAAACGCAATTAAAAATCATCCCATACGAGGAGAGAGAGAGAGACAACGATCGATCGAACGGTTATAATTCTTGATAACTCCCGGCTATATGCGATGCGAAGGGATGTAACGCTGGTCGTAACGACGAGAATCACTCTCTCGTTCCTTCCCCATCCCACATTTGGTTTCCCATCTCATACTCTCGTTCTCATCGTCGGTTGGCTCGAGGGGAGGGGGAAATAAAATAAAATAAAATAAAAAAAAAAGAAAGTATGCTACCCCCTCCTCGCAAGCGATGTTGGTTTGACGGAGAGCGAGGTAGTGGGAGGGGTAGAAATTCGAAGTTAAAACAGCTCCCCTTCCTCCTGTACACGAGCGTTGGGGGGATTCGAGCATTTTCGCTGTTCGGCTTTGCGCCGCTCGCGCGGTGGGAATGATGAGGTTTGGCGATGGCGGGTAGGGGAGGGGGGAGGAGAGCGGGGTGTGAGTGCGAGGCTCACAGGGAGAGAGCGGAGAAAAAATAGTTAAGAGGCTGGCACAGTAGAGGGCGGACGGTGGGGTGGGGGAGAGAGCCCGGACTTGAGAGACAGGTGTCAACGGCACGCCGGGATCTATGCGTACCCTTCGCGCGTTTAAACTTTCAACGTCAAGGATAAATATCTCACGCGCGAGACAAAAAGCACATTCGCGATTCGGTCAAATCACGCTGTGAAGAGAGAAAAAATTGAGAGAAAGAGAAAGAAAAAAAAACATCTCGGACGTAACACGAGACCGAAGTGGCGCGCGCGACGGTGGCAGTAGCAGCAGGCAGCAGTAGTGGAAGCAACCACGAGGACGTGGAACAACCGGAAGTGGAATAGAGAAGCTCGCATAAATGGTAAGCACAACCTGACGAGACGAAGCACGCTGCCCATGTTACGCCACGAGACTAGCGAAGGGATAGGGATAGAGAAACGCCGTGAGAGAGAGAGAGAGAGAGAGAGAGAGAGAGATAGACAGAGTGTAAGAGGGTGAGATGTTGGAGTATCGTACAAGGGTGGGAGAGAGAGAGAGACGGAGCAAGTGATAGAGGCTGTTACTATAGTGCATAAAACTAGCTGCTGTGCGACGCTGAGCGTCGCCGCGTTCGATCCGGTTTAGCGTCTCGCGCCGGTATAGCCGTACCTCGACCGCCATTTTACCCTGGCGAATCTCTCGTACGAATTCGGCGCACACGATATCGACTGGCCCTAGCGGCGTCGTCGTCGCCAGTGACGATGCAGGAGTGGGGAGTGAGACGCGAATTCTCTCTCTCACTCCCTCTCTCTCTCTCTCTCTCTCTCGTCTCTCTGTTCCCTACCCCCTCTATCGCGACTCTCGCAATTGCAAAGCGCGTTTCAATTTATTTTTTGTAACGAACATATATATATATATATATATATATATATATATATATATATGTTCGTTACAAAATATATATATATATATATACACAGCATATATAAATATATATATACACAGCGATATATATTTATATATATATCTATATATATATATATATTTATATATTTATATATGCTGTATATATATATATATATATTGTAACGAACATATATATATATATATATATATATATATATATATATATATATATATATATATATATATATATATATATATATATATATATATATATATATATATATATATATATATATATATATATATACAGCGATATATATTTATATATTTATATATGCTGTATATATATATATATATATATTTTTGTATATATGTATATATATATATATAGCGATACAATATGAATCATGTATGACCTGACTCTTCGGCGATTGTTACGTTTTTTTTTTATTGTATCGATATATATATAAGATGATTTTTAATAAATTTTCGGGCTTAATCAATGCTTCCCCCTCTCCAATTTCCGAGCCATCACCCTTTCTTCTCCTCTTGCGTCAGTTCGCTTATCGTAATTCGACATTTTTTTTATGCCAATCTTTTTAATACATGGATATTGGATGCGACGTTGAATTCACGCATTTATTCGTACTTAATTGTTTATACGTTTCTGATTATTACGATTGGATATAAAAAATACGTATATGTATATATATATATGTGTTTTGACGAGGTTCTATAATGACAAATGTTCGGTCTCGTGTCTCGCTCTCATAATTTCTCCCCCCTCCCCTTTTCTCCTACCATACCGACCTCCTCCTCCTCCTCCACCTCTCGTTCTTTCCCCCACCTCACTCTCCAACAATCCCTAACCACCCTTCCCTGCGTCTGCCTCTTCCCCTCTAACGCCGAGGTTGCTGATGGCGGCCCTGCCCATCCCCCCGACGTTAGCGCCGCGGCTGTACGGGCTGCTTCTCGCCCCCGGGTTCGCGGCTGTTCACTGAGCCACACAGTGTGTGTTGGACACCTTATCCATACACGAATTTTATCCAATACCATATAATCGTGCCGTATTTCAATCAACGACGATGTAACTCTTTCTTGTTTTTCGTTATTTTTTTCACGACATTGGGAACAAAAACAGAAATCGTACACAAATAATAAATACGTAAAGAGGACTACGGGAAAAAGAACGAAAACAATCGTGTCCGTCTTGCATTTGGCGCTGACGTTCGTCGTATTCGCGGTGAACGGGTGAAACAAGAGCGCCACCAAATATATCTATATATATATATATATAGATACAGATGTATACATATATATAGACATATGTATGTAGAGGATAAATGGAAAGTGACGAAAGGGGAAGTCCGTAGTACAGGGTGCGAGTGTGATAGAGTTCCGTGATAACCGAGAGTGTACGTTGTCGGAAGAGAGCAAGAGAGAGAGAGAGAGAAAGGAGAGATGTACGGTGATACGTTCGTGACAGGACGGGGTGGACGTTGCAACGGTTTTTCGACCGCGTGTAACCAACACAGCGTAGTTTGTCAACTTTGAATAAATGTACAGAAACCAACGTGAATTTTCGGTGTTACATATATCGAGACACGAGCCCGAAACACAAAGAGTGCTCGATCGTTCGAGATTATCAAGAAAATTAATTAGATAGAGTATACGACAAGCCGGAGGAGAAACTTTCAAACAAAAGAATAACGGAAAGTGTCGACGCAAGTGCCGGGCGCGATAAACCGCGGGTATAACTTAGTCTGCCATTGTGTGTGACAGAAGGCCGTGAGGGCAAACTGTGCGTGGGCGTCGAGGCGTCGCGACGCCGCCGCGTGCGTGCAAACTAAAACCGTGAGAGAGAAGGTGGTTGAACGAGAGACACGAATATATAGCGAGAGAGGTTACGCGTGCGAGAGAGAGAGAGAGAGATAAACGACTAAACGTAACGATATATATAGTTAAAAGAGAGTGTGTAACGCGTGACTACCGGAGAGTTACACATGTAGTCGATATTATATAGCGATGCCATGGGACTACTATATAGCAGTGTTGTATAGTATTTATATATCTATACGGTAGCCTATGCATACGTATATATACGTGTGTGTGTATATATATATATATACGACGCTGTATAGAATAAAGCAGTAGGGCAGACGACGTTCGCGAATAGCCGGCATTAGCGAGATGGTAGAAGGATAAATTACAAAATCAGAGTGTTCTTCGACGCCCTCTTTTTTTTCTTTCTTTTTCTTCCTTCTCCTATTTATAACCTCGGCCGATTTCGATCCGATATTACGTAATAAATCGCGGTGATTAAAAGACAAAATTGGATTAACCCTCGACGGAAAACGTAAAACGTGAGAGATATCACGTAGAGGGAAGCAACGACGGGGGAAATTGACGCGAGAGGCGGTGGAAACATGGAGAGTGGGACGTTTCTGTGAGTACGACGTTTTTTTTTTTTTTTTTGGTTTGGTTTACGAGGGTTATGGAAAACTATTTGTTTTCGGTGAGAGTGGAAAGCTTACGACGAGGGAATTAATGTTGTTGAGCATGTTTTGGCAGGTGATGTGCGAGGTTGGGTGAGATTTGAATGAATGGAAGAATTTTTAGGCTAAACGACGGTTATGAACATGGGGAACAAAGAGGGTTATATCAGTGTTTGAGATATTTTGGGATATTTTGTAACGCGTTGGGCGAGGATTGTGGGAATTGTTGTTGTTGAGAGAAATGGCAATAATAATAATTAATAATAATTTGTGGATTGTTAGAAATATAGAAGGATTGTTTAAGATGAGGGGAAACGTTGATTGAGCTTCCGGGGGTTGACACGAGATTGCGCTGCGAGTAATAATAAATAAGCGAGAGACAATAATATACATATTTTGGATTAAAGGAAAATTGATGAAGTATACATTGCGCAGTAGCGCAGAATTTGACAGTGAATTTCTTTACCGGTCTCAGGGTTTTGCAAGTATCGTGGATTTGATTTTAAAATTAAGGTTTAGAAATGGGAATTGTGAAGTTTATTTGAATTATTGAGATTCATTAAATTGTCAGCGTCAAAGTTTATCTCTGTTTTAGTTAGCTTCGGGTTATTGTTCTAGTTGGTTGGCTCGATAACTCGATGATACTAAAACTTGTGCTACGACGAAGGAGATAATAATGCCTTGTTTGTTTTCTTCTATCGCAGGTACTCGATTGACCATCTGCAATGAATTTCCCGCCGTTTGGAGGCCACTTTCCTGGTACTATACCGAGCATTCATCAATTCGCAACGGACAGTACGGGAGGTGCGGGTGCCCGTTACGCAAATCATTTTCCCAACCAGCCTCCGATAGGAGTGCCGGTAATGGGAAAGTACCGTCCTGAGGCAAATGGAGTACAGACGAGCACGCAGTCACAAGTTATGATGAACAATAAGACGGCCTATCCAAATAGCAACGTTCATCATTATCCCAATGTGCCGTATTCGCAGTCCCAGGGAGTACAGCAGCGTCCGACCAATTCACCGGGAATGCAAGAGAAGCGTTCCTATCATCAGGTAAAAAGGATGTTAAAAGAAATCAATAGCAAAAGCTCGCTATAAGTATCGTTTCAAGGAAAAGGTTAACTAATCGAGACGAAGCTTTCTGCGATTGAATCCAATCCTTGTGGATGGGGTCTTCGATAATTGTAAAACTATATTAGATATTTATAGAACATTTATAAACGATACAAGCTTATCAGCCTGTCGAGCCAGAAATAATAAGTTAGTATTAAATACGGAAAGAACAGAGTGCCATACGTTCGACAGTTTGTCGCGTATAAAGCCTCTGTTATTTTCGATGTGAACAGGCGACAGAACAATTTAATCAACGGAACGTGTATAACCTGCTACAGGACAAGGACAAAGCGGCTAAAGACAAGAAGACGGAGGAGCAACAACAGGCGCAGCAGCAGGCGCAGCAGCAACAACAGCAGCAGAGAAACGGAGACGCCTCGACGAACGGTGGACAACAAGATTATTCGATGCATCAGCATCATCAACAGCACGCCCATACCCAAACACCGGCCTCGATGCCAGCGACGTGGCAATCCCTCGCGACACCAGGCTCAACGGTTGCCGATTATCTGAGCCATCTACCAGCGAGCACATTGCCACTGTCGCTTCATCATTTTCTCAAATACTCTGCGGAGAGTATAAAGAAAGAATCGGAAATGGCCCAAACGACGTCCGTAGCGGCAGCGACGACGACAACGCCGAACATCATGATGTCGCCGACGAATAAGAAGAAGAAAAAGAAGAAAGCACCGAAGGAGAAAAAGCCTAGACCGAAACCAGGTGAAATTCGTCTTACTACAGCCCTCGATGGTTCGACCCTCTATTGCTGTCCCGAATGTCACATGGCTTATCCCGAACGCGAGCTTCTCGAGCAACATTTACTCGGTCACACGCTCGAGCGAAGATTCGTCTGCGACATTTGCGGCGCTGGTCTCAAACGCAAGGATCATCTAACGCGTCACAAGCAGAGCCACAATCCCGAACGTCCTTACGTCTGTACCGTTTGCCTCAAGGCGTTCAAGAGAAAGGAACAGCTGACATTACACTTCGTCATACATTCGGGCGAGAAACGTCATGTTTGCACCGAATGCGGTAAAGGCTTCTATCGCAAGGATCATCTCAGAAAGCACACGAGGAGCCACATTGCGAGAAGGGTCAAAGCGGAGCTTAGCCAGAATTCCGGTAAGGGTTACAATTAAATTCTTTATTCTTCCTTGTTGTAAATTCTATTAACTTTTCTCATCTCATATGAAACTGTATATAACATAATTCATACAATAAGGAGTTAATTGAAAATTTGGCTTGTTTTTATGTGTTTTTTTTAATTGTTTTTAGCCTGCACTTTATTCCTCCTTGTTGTAAATTCTATTAACTTTTCTCGTCCCATATGAAACTGTATACAGCGTGAATCGCATAAAGTTACGCATAGCGAAATCTGAGGTAGATGAGGCCATTACGAACAAAAGTTGCAAATAAACATTAGGGATATTGTTAATAGTTTAGAAGATATAAATATTTAAAGTTGGTCCAATTAGAGCGTGCCGAGAAGCGTTGAAGCCGCCCACCCCCATCTAGCCGTAGATATAGCATCGATTAGGGCGTTACATTTGGATTTGTCACATTCAGAGCAGTCAATTTTATTGACTGTATTAGTACGCGGTCAATTTTTGTTCGCGGTCATTGGTTGCTCTGAATTTTGCCCAGCGTGCCAATAAGCGTTGAAGCTGCCCACCTCGACCCCCACACTAGCCGTAGATATAGCATAGATTAGGGCGTTACATTTTGATTTTCAAAATTCAGAGCAGTCAATTAGATTGCTTGTACTTTTCCGCAGTCATTTCTTTTTCTCGGGCATTGGCTGCTATGAACTTAGGCGGGGGGTGGGTGACTTCAACGCTTGTCGGCACGTTGGGCAAAATTCAGAGCAGCCAATGCCCGAGGAAAAAAAATGACTGCGGAAAAATACAAGCAATCTAATTGACTGCTCTGAATTTTGCAAACCCAAATGTAACGCCCTAATCTATGCTATATCTACGGCTAGATGGGGGTGGGCAGCTTCAACGCTTCTCAGCGCGCTCTGATTGGACCAACTTTAAATATTTATATCTCCTAAATTATAAACAATATCCCTAATGTTTATTTGCAACTTTTGTTCGTAATGGCCTCATCTACCTCAGATTTCGCTATGCGTAACTTTATGCGATTCACGCTGTATAACATAATTCATACAATAAGGAGTTAATTGAAAATTTGGCTTGTTTTTGTGTTTTTTTGAATTTTTATTAGAAAGCACTTTATTCCTCCTTGTTGTAAATTCTATTAACTTTTCTCATCCTGTATGAAACTGTATATAACATAATTCATACAATAAGCAGTTAATTGAAAATTTGGCTTGGTTTTATCTGTTTTTTTGAATTTTTTTTAGCCTGCACTTTATTCCTCCTTGTTGTAAATTCTATTAACTTTTCTCATCCCATATGAAACTGTATATAACATAATTCATACAATAAGGAGTTAATTGAAAATTTGGCTTGTTTTTATGTTTTTTTGAATTTTCATTAGAAAGCACTTTATTCCTCCTTGTTGTAAATTCTATTAACTTTTCTCATCCCATATGAAACTGTATATAACATAATTCATACAATAAGGAGTTAATTGAAAATTTGGCTTGTTTTTATCTGTTTTTTTTTTTATTTTTTTTAGCCAGCACTTTATTCCTCCTTGTTGTAAATTCTATTAACTTTTCTCATCCTGTATGAAACTGTATATAACATAATTCATACAATAAGCAGTTAATTGAAAATTTGGCTTGTTTTTATCTGTTTTTTTTTTTTTATTTTTTTTAGCCAGCACTTTATTCCTCCTTGTTGTAAATTCTATTAACTTTTCTCATCTCATATTAAACTGTATATAATATAATTCATACAATAAGGAGTTAATTGAAAATTTGGCTTGTTTTTATCTGTTTTTTTGAATTTTTTTTTAGCCGGCACTTTATTCCTCCTTGTTGTAAATTCTATTAACTTTTCTCATCTCATATTAAACTGTATATAATATAATTCATACAATAAGCAGTTAATTGAAAATTTGGTTTGTTTTTATCTGTTTTTTTTTTTTTTTAATTTTTTTTAGCCAGCACTTTATTCCTCCTTGTTGTAAATTCTATTAACTTTTCTCATCTCATATTAAACTGTATATAATATAATTCATACAATAAGGAGTTAATTGAAAATTTGGTTTGTTTTTATCTGTTTTTTCGAATTTTTTTAGCTGGCACGCAACAGAATCAACAGCAGAACAACGTTACGAACATGCAAACGACCGCTGTATCGGCATCGTCCGTTCTTCCGGGTGGGCATCCCGGACCTCTTTTGTCCTGAGCCCCGCCACCAGGGAACTTTCAAGTTCCCCATCCTAACAACATAATACATCCGCACACGAGTCATCACACGCTCCATCATCATCATCTCGCGGCGGTTAACGCTGCACACCAATCGAGCGTGCCACAGCTCGCAACGACGAGTCATTATCAGGCGCACGAGCTCGGTTTTCTAAGTCACGTTAAGGATTTCTGAGATCGGGCCAACGCCCCGGCCGAGAGACAGCGAGACGTCGGCTGAGCAACGGCGTGTGTGTCGTTCGAACGAAAACGAATAATCGAACGAAACTGAAACATCTCACAAACGGAGAGAAGAAAGACAAGGAAAATCAGAAAATGAAGAAACGAAGAATTCGTTCTTTTCTCCGAATAAACTCGCAAAAACAAAAACAACAAATAGAAAAGAAGAAAATGAAACAAAAAAACAAAAAATAACAAACGGTTTGTGGCTTAAAATTTTTTTAACGTCGCTCGACGAATCCAACGATTCTCCGCTCGTTAACGAACTGTAACGTTGGAGAGACTCCGCGAACTTCTTTCTTCACCGATTCATCGAAGACTTTCGCGAATCGTTCCGAACGATCGCGATCGATCTTACGTCATTGAGAAAAGACGAAATATAAATTGATTACAAGAAACGAAAAATGAACGAGAACAAAACGACGAAAGATATATGATCGGTTCGACAAAGTAACTTCTTCGTTGTTTCTTTCAACACAAAAAATTACGACGAAAAAGAAGAAAAACAAAAGAAAACAAATAATCGGTGATCGAACATTTCCGGAGTAGAGACGTCGATAATCGATCGTCTCGTCGTTCGGAAAACTTGAGAGATACAGAGATAGGGAGAACGAGTCGAGAGAGCGGAGAGAAAATAAACAAAAAAAAAAAACAAAAACAAAAAAACAGAAGAAAAAAAAACTGATTTTTTGCGCGATAGCGACGAAGAATATTAGATATTTAAGAGCCTTTGACGCAAAGAGTCTTGCCATAACGAGAGACAAAGCATATTTTTATGGTAGCTTCGTGTACGTGTGACGATGAGAGAGAAAAAAAGAGTGGCGATCGACCACGAGACAAAAGATGGGGAAAAATGGAAAAATGAGGGGGCGGTACGTGTTTTTTGATTTTTTCTTTTTTATACGTTCTTTTTCATCACGTAATTATCACTCCTTTTGGACAATTTTATTATCGTCCTAAGAGCAACAGGCCGCCAATGTGCGAAAACAAAAAACAAAAAAGAATTTTACTTTATTTCCTCGTTCCTTTCTCGCGAATCTCGAAAAGTTCGTCCGGGTGTGATAAGAAAAAGAAGCGAGATTTGACGTGAGATCGTAAGGAAGGATATTATATAAACGACGTGGCAATATTTATGAGGAAGAGAAGTTTACAAGTCTAACTTGATTCCAATCTCGTTTCTCCTCTCCGTCATGTAAACTACATAAACATATACACACTTATATATATATGTAGAGTGTTGAAACCGAAGAATGTGTGGAAACGACGTGGTAGAGAAAAAGTAGAGAATGGATATGTATTGGATGAAAGAAGAGGAACGTTCTGCTAGTTCTGAAAAGAATGAATCGATTGAAGAAGAGCCTTCTACTTACGCTGGTTCTCAGAAATTTTAGATCTAAGAAACTGAAACTAACCAGCTGAATCAGAAAATTGACTCAAGTCAGTTCCCTAAAAGAGTGAATCGATTCAGATGGTAGGGGGACGTTCTACTAATTCTAAAAAGAATAAGTCGATGGAAGAAGAGTGTCCTGCATACAACTGGGTTACAGAAATTTTAGATCTAGGAAACTGAAAGTAATGAGTGAGGGAACGCTGATTAGTTTCAATTTCTTGCTCTCAACAATGATGATCCAAAAAACTAACTTAAGTCTGGGTTAGAAACTGAATCAGACAGTGAATGCTAATAGTCAAAAAACTAACTTAAGTCTGGATCAAAAACTGATTTAAGATACCAGAAAACTAACTTAAGTGATCCAAAAAACTAACTTAAGTCAGTTTCTGATTCAGACTTAAGTTAGTTTTTTTTTATCAGCATTGTTGACTGGGTTCCCTGACTGGTTTCAGTTTCTCGAATCTGAAATTTCTGGCAACCAGGGTACGCAGGAAGTTCTTCCACGATCAACACACTTTTTTTAGAACTAGTAGAACGTCTCCTTACTATCTCAACCGGCTCACTGTCTTCAAAACTAGCGTTCCCTGAACGTCCCTCTTTTTTCATGTGATACAATACATTATCAGTTTTTCTCTACTACGTCGTTTCCGCATGTTTTTCGGTTCGACTCTCTATATACAGGGTGAATTTCAGAATATGTAACAAGCTTTGTTCTAAGATAGATGAGATCATTACAAACAAAAATTGCAAATATACATTGGCGATATTTTTGATAATTTACGAGATATCAATGTTTAAAGTTGGTCCAATCTCTCAATCTATCCATGTTTAAAGTTGGTCCAATTTCTCGAGCAAACATTCGGAGAAGCATTGGTGCCGCCCTCTTCCTACCATAGCAGACAATGCCCGAGACTACGTAAATGACTACGTAATGATATAATAAATAAAATTGACTGCTCTGAATTTTGCAACCGTAAATGTAACGCCCTACCCTGTGCTCTATGGCTAGGGCGCAAGTGGGCGTCTCCAAAACACTTCTCGGCGCGCTCTGATTGGTCCAACTTTAAAAACGTTATATCTCGTAAACTATTAAAAATATCCCCAATGTTTATTTACAACTTTTGTTTGTAATAATCCCACCTACCTGAAAATCAAGTCTGTTACACCTTATAAAATTCACCCTGTATATATACATGTCGTATATGTATTTTTCTTGCGCATAACAATTTTTTTTTAGTTCTAAACAAAGTTGACGACAGTATTTTATATATTTTACGAACATAGTTCGAAAGTAAAAAAAACAAACAAACAAAAAAAAGGGAAAATCTATACCGAAGCTACGCGCGAGGTCGATCCCAACGCAAATTGGAAAAGTTGCTGTCTCCTCGTTCGATATTCGCGCGTGGCAAAAATATCGGCCGGTTTTTATTTCTCAAACCTCAATCTCAAAAATCATCTAAGAAAGCGTTTTCTATTGATTCGCGCGTTTTGAAATAATTTTTGTTTTTTTTATTATTATTTTTTCTTTAACAAGACATTTTTTTTATTTCGCCTTTTCCTAAGATCTCTTTAAGCAACACGTTGAGAACTGATTACGTTCGTAAGTTCGCATTTTTTTAGATCTTTGTTTTTTTACATGTGTTTTTCTTTTTAAATATTATTATTAATATTATTATTATTTGTTTTAGTTTAAAGAAATTTTTTTTTTTTTTTTTTCAAAATAATTTTTTTTTTCCTAGCTTTTATCCTCGCGTCTCGACGACTAGGTTGTGATCGTTTGTGATCGTTTCGGAGCCCCTGGAACGCGTTATCTCTTAAATGCCGTATACTCCCTCAATTATAATCGTGCGATTTACGATTGAAAGAAGAAGAGGAAGGAAACAAATAAATACAAAACTTACACACAGACACACACACACACACACACACACACACACACACACACACACACACACACACACACACACACACAGACAGACACAGATAGACATAAACATAAGAAGAAGAAAAACGAGAGAAAATTCGTGATAATCGTAAAATCGCAAAACATTATTTTACGCATATAATTATATTAAAAAAATAAAGCAAAACGTGTAATATTAATTATCGACTCGTATAAGCTACCGATTACGACTAGCCGTGCCATCAATCGTTTCATTGTTTTATGTATTATTATTATGTTTCTCATAATTTCTGTTCTTTTCTTTTTTTTCTTTTTTTTTTTCTTCTTACACAACGAGACCCACCGTGCCGTGTTACTTTTTTTTTTCTTTACCTTGCCATACCGTAACGAGTATTCCATTTTATCAAACTCTCTTCTTTTTGTTTTGCATTTATATTTCAATTCCTATTTTTCTGTTTCTCTGTTTTAACATAAATATTTGAAAAGCGTGTTTAAACCAGACGTGATTTATTGTACGTAATTTTTAGTAGCTTGTACCGCGTACTGAAGGGTGAAAATGATTGGGGAAAAAATCCGAGAGAAGAAAATTAAGAAGAGAAAGAAGAAGAAGAAGAAGAAGAAAGGATGATTTTAAGATAAAGCTAAAGAATGATAAAGGAAAGCATTAAAACGTGTGTGAATAAATGTTCACACTGTGTGCAAGAGAGAGAGAGAGAGAGAGAGAGACATACACACACAGACACACACATACACACAAACACAAGAATTCAGGTTTCGTCAGACCTCAAGTTACAATTATAATTATTCTAAGAATACTATAAATGCATAGTACGTACTAAAGCGAGAGAAGCCATATATATATATATACACACAATATATTATATATATATATATATGAAGAAGAAGAAAAAAAGGATAACAACAAAAACAACAGCAACAAAAATATACTTATATACATGAAAACACAGAATATACGAGTATAAGGAAGGAGATATGAGCTGTATTGAAATATTCCACCGCCATCATACTTGTAATCGTATGGGAGAGGAAGCAAGAGAGTGAGAGAGAGAGAGAGAGAGAGAGAGAGAGAGAGAGAGAGCAAAAAATAGTGGGAAAAAAAGTAGAAAAGATTTTAAAAAAAAATAAAGGAAGCTAGTAAGCACAGTAAATGTTGAGGAAGAAGGATTCGAAGGCGGAGGAAGCGAGAGTACACCCTAGATAATATCGTAGCACATAAGTTTGTATACAAGAAGAAAAAAAAAAAACGTAAGAAAAATAAAAAAAAATGAATTAAACCAGAGAAATAAGAAAGATGAGAAGGATAAGAGTAACAAGAAGTAACGAAAGGCGAGAGAAATGTGAAAGAATAACACGAATGGAAGAGAAAACAGTAAAGACGGATGTTAAGTAAGCACGTAAGTTTCAGGGGGGGAAATTGTGGGAAAAGGGAAGGAAAAATTTGAGAGTAAGAATGTAAGGAGAGAGAGAGAGAGAATTTTGTGAATGTGTGTGAATTAAGGGTGTGAGAGAAATAAGAAAATAATTTTCCGCGAGCGAGTCGAGATAACAAACCAAGGGTGAATATAGTTTAGAGAATCGTGAAAGGGTGCGAGAGGAGAGACTTTTTTTCCCCCGTTGCGAAACGAAGAAAGTAGCTTTACGATTTATAAATAAAGAGAAAACGAACAAACAAATAAAAAAAGATGAAATACAAGAAAATGCAACAAAAAAAAGGAGGAGGAAAAAGAAAACGATGGCGGAGAAAGATGCGATCGCAAGATCTATTTTGTTGTAAAATTGGCTCTGGTGTGAGAAGAAAGGGAAAAAAATCAAGCTAAAACAAATGAAACAAAACAAAAGTGACAAAACAAAAAGATGAAGAGAGAAACGAGAGATTATAATCCCGGTGCCTTTAATGTCGCGCTGGCTTATTCGCACGTGAAAGCGATTCACGAATAGCTTCTCCCAAATTTTAGAAATTATTTTTTGTCTCGTTGTGATTTTTATTCATTTTTTTTTGTATGGAAAAAATTTGTTTTCATCGTTTTTCCTCATTAGCAAAGTTGCGAGAATAAAAATCGAGCGAGGGAAGACAACGGAGGAAAGATTGGAAGAAGAAAAATACTCGTAGCGTCGTTGTAGGAACGATTTTCCATGGGACTTCCGGTATCGCGCGAAGAACCGGAAGTGACCGTGCGAAAACGACGAAACGAGCCGGAAAAAAACGTATTTTTAGTAACGTACGATCGCGGTCGTGTCTGACACAAAAATAATTGAAAAAAAGGATCGAAATTTTGAACGGGCTGGAAGCAATAACAAAAAATTAATTTAAAAAAAAAACAAAGACGAATACAAACGCGAGAAAATTGCGCGCGAGAAGGGAAACGAAGGAGTAGAGTAAACTTGACGCAAGAGATCGTCGATGAGAGAAACGAAAGAGACGGAGAGAGAGGTATGGAAGAAAAAAAACATATTTTTCTACGCATTGTCGCAAAACAAAAAAAAACAGAAAAGAAAAAAAAATTCCTCTCAATAATCGCGAAAAAAACGGCTGAAGGAGAGAATTCTCGATTTTTCGTTGTCCCGGATATCGTCGATCTCCAGACCGAGTTTGCTCTTCGTCGAAAAAGCTGAAAGCAAAAAAAAACAATGTGAGAAAATTTTGAAATTTTTATTTAAAAAAAAAAATTATTTTTCCAATTATTTTTTGTATTTCGTTTTTTTTTCGATTCAATCGCGTATTTCGTCCACTCGGATTTGGCGACACGGTATAAATGCGCGGATTTACGAATGTGTATGTGTGTGTTTGTGTTTGTGTGCGAGAGAGAGAGAGAGAGAGTGAAAGGGAAAGAAGAAAAAAATTAGTTGCAACTCGCACCGACTTCCGGTTTGTTGCCTGAACGAAAACGTGTAACGGAAGACAAAGAGAAGCAAAAGAAAAACAAGAAACAAGAAAGCATAAAAAGAAAGAAAGAATCGAAGAAGAGAAAAGAGAATGAAATAAAAACAGAGATACGAAATGGAAAAAATATACAAAAGAAAGAAGAAAAATAACAAAAATAAAAAAATAACAAAAAAAAAAGAAGAAGATAAATAAATAAAGAAAGAAAAAAAACTCCTCGACCATAGTACAAAGACATTTAACTCTTCTCCAATAGTTAGCATTTAAATAACGGGAAGCCGACTAATAAAAAAAAACACAAAGAGAGAAAGAAAGCAAAAAAAAGAGAATTAAAAAAAAACGACAGAATAAAGAGAAAGCGAAGAAAAACAAAAAATAGTGCGCGAGATATAAAAGTGTGTCTGCTGAGATGAAATGAAAATAATAACAAATAAAAAAACAGCGCCACCACGTGGCGCGACGCTGAAGCTCGAATGACTGAAGAAGAGGCAAAAAAAAATCGTGTAACATCCCGTTGTGAAATTACCGGCGAGAGAGAGAGAGAGAGTGTGTGTGTGAGAGAGAGAGAGAGAGAGAGAGCGTTTTGTGGGCCGAGAGTACTTTCGCGCCTTGGGGCAATTATATTTTTTATTTTCGAACCGACTAACGCGCCTCGGTTCGACCTGTCGCGAGCGAGAACAAAGTAAAACAAAACAAAAAGAGAAAGAATAATAATACACACATACAGAGACAAAAAACAAAGTAAGGTCAAACAAAACAAAAACAAAAAAAAAGAAGAAAATAAATAGGATTGTACCGCAGTCTTCCAGGGTACAAAATATAAGCGTGCGTTTTTCAGAACGCGTCGTGCGCTGATCAAAAGAATGGAGAAGAAACAAAGAAGATACGAAAAGGAGAAAGAAAACAAAGAGAATGAGAAAGATGAGAGGGAAGTCCCCTAAAGAGGAAGTGGGAGAGTACGAGAGAGTCAGATGTGTGAGAGAGATTGAGAGATAGAGATGAATGAGTAATGCAAAAAGAAAAAATTGAAAAATAACAACAACAAAGATGTGTATAGATAAGCGATATCCCTCTGATGATCTCAGCGTTTTATTTTTGTATAGAGTGCATAAAACGTAAACAATTTGTGGGAATAAGCGTGTCGATGAAAGAATGTGAAAGAAAAGGCTTGATAATAGGATTTTTTGATGAACGAAAAAGAAGAAAGAAAATAATTAATGGTAAACGCATGAAGTGATAAGAAAAAAGGAGTGAGAGAGTGAGAGAGAGAGAGAGAGAGTTGCAAGCGATATAGCAAAACGGGCGAAATCAGATTTCGGAGAATTAATTATGCTAAAAGTTTTGACGCATAGAACGAGAGCGAGAGAGAGAGAGAGAGAGATAAAAACGATTTTCAGACATTTCCCAGTGCTGCTTTATGTAATACCCCCTACATAATATATCTATATAATAAAAATTGTAAGAAAAGACAAAACGAGAGTTTATTTGAAGATTTATTATTATGGTGGAACGTCGAGTTATTTACTGGCAGCAATGGCAGGTACGGTATAACTAACGTATAACGTCGTGTGGCTGGACCACGGTCTTATATACAGGTCTGTCAACTCCCGGGAGTGGGGGTGACGCGCTTGTTGAAGCAGTTTTTGGAAGTTCACGGTTTGGCCACAATGCGACACTGCAATCGAGTGCCGATTGGGTTGCGCAAGCGCACTATTAACTTGACTAGCAAAAAATAAAAACAATATTATTGTCGGTAAATCTTGAAGATTATTAAATTAAACATCGCACAACATTAATACGAGCCGAGAAAATGTTGAACGTAAATGGAGAAAGAAAATCGCACAGAGCCAACGAAAACGATGATTATGAGGTTATGTCATGTCGACACTCGATAGGAGCGCTGCAGGTGGCGATAGAGAGAACTCGATTTTTCTGCTTCGATATGCGAGTCACTTTAGCCTTCCCCCACTCCCGGGAGTTGACAGACCTGTATGTAAGACCGTGGGTATAACTAACCTATAACAGGCCACGGTCTTACATACAGGTCTTGCAACTCTCAGGAGTGGGGGTGACGCGCTTGTTGAAGCAGTTTTTGGAAGTTCACGGTTTGGCCACAGGCGACACTGCAATCGAGTGCCGATTGGGTTGCGCAAGCGCACTATTAACTTCACTAGCAAAAAATAAAAACAATATTATTGTCGGTAAATCTTGAAGATTATTAAATTAAATATCGCACAACATTAATACGAGCCGAGAAAATGTTGAACGTAAATGGAGAAAGAAAATCGCACGGAGCCAATGAAAACGATGATTATGAGGTTATGTCATGTCGACACTCGATAGCAGCGCTGCAGGTGGCGATAGAGAGAACTCGATTTTTCTGCTTCGATATGCGAGTCACTTTAGCCTTCCCCCACTCCCGGGAGTTGACAGATCTGTATGTAAGACCGTGGGCTGGGCTTGTTACATTCAAGAATACGATAACCGTTGAGTTTTTCGTGACAAAACAATGTCGACATAACCAATCTGTTCCTACCTTCACTTCGTTTCATTCGTAACACAAACATTCGACCTTCATCTCCACGCCTGTTAATTCCGCATCTCGAGCCATCATTACACACAAAATTTCAAGTTAATCATATAAATGTCTCGTGGACGCATACGAGGCAGTCGAGAGTGCGATGTGTCATTGTGAACTTTTTCGCCGGTTTGATACAAGCAGAATCGATCATCTCGAGACAATTTTCTCAGGACTCGAGCGAAATTTGTCGTACGGGGGGGTTTGTTTTTTTTTTCTTTTCAATCACTTAGAGACTTACGCAATCCTCGGCGAGGTATTTGTACATACGTCTTTCTTTTGTAAATGGGGAATTAAACTTGCCGTATCTTTGTGAATATTTCGCGATTCGGGGAGTTTTACTCCTGCGCAACGGATCTTGCGCATTATAACCTCTCTATCTCTGTCTCGGCCCCTTCCGGCGACCTCCGGCGACCTCTGGCGACCTCTCCAGCGGTATTAGCGCAACTATACAATAATCATCATCAGCAGCCGACAGAGCGCGGCCAGCAAGTGAAACGGCCTGTCTGTGTGTGTATATGTGCGTTATAGCACGAAAAGAGCTCGGGGAGAGAGCCGCGAGCTACGTTCGTTAAAAGTTTCGACGGAAAGGACAATTTAATTATATTTGTTGTTATATTTTGAACCCGTAAACGCAATAAGATTGATATAATAGAGACGGTGAGCGCGAGTGAGAGAGGAGACTCCGAGGTGTGTAGTAAAGATGGCTACGAACGTCGCAGCCTCTGCCACCGTCGCCGAGTCACAATATTTCTACGAAGATGTCGTTTATCGCGTTGACAAACGAGGCAACGTCGAGTTCGGGATCGTTATGGAGAACGACGATCCGGAATTGTCCGACGATAGTTCCGACAGCGAGGTGGGACGTAAATTGCGCAAACGGAAAAAAGGTGAAATACGGGTTGTGTGGCATCCATCCGGTGTTGAGGAAACCGTCAATTCCAAGAAGGTAAACGGATTTGTGATCGTACCTCGACGTTCTTATCGCGCATCCTCATATCATTGGCCACTCGCGGGCAAATATGGCCAAACAATTTTTTTTTTCCTTACATAAGAAGTTTGACGTGCGATGATATGAATGTTAACCCTTACCTCAACCCCCTCCCCTTACGCCCCTTCTCACGTCTCATCGAGTTTTGACGTTAGTCATTCAAATTGACGAGTTATCGAACATTTGATATTTATGCTAACAACGTAATTTTCTTTTTATTTTACGATTTTGGATTGTAGCAAAATTTTTGTTAATTTGCAGTTTTAGAAATGTTGTGGATTATGAATGTTAAGTAATGATTTTTGTTTTTATTCGACGCTCTCCCCTCCCTTAGTTTTATATTGTTGAATTTTGGTTACATTTTTGTTGATAGAATAATTGTTTTTTTTTTTTATGGAAGGACTAATGTATTTGTAAATTGAATTTTATCGTGGCAGGTTCATCTAGCGGACAGAACTTTGATGCCTGGCGATGTTGTCAGAAGGATGATTAAAGGAAAGGACACTCAAAGAGGATACTGTAGAGATATTGAACTTACAGCCTGTGTTCAAGTTGTTGGCACGAAACAAGTTTTAACTAACATCAGAAGCGAGGATTTGGTCCCGCTCGAGGTAGATACGATATTGTTTTCAGGACTTTGTTACTCGGTTGTAATATTGATCAAGGCGTTGCATACGTCTAGGTGTACATAACCTGTTAAATATTTTGTATCGCTGTTTGTCGAAGGTTTAATGAATACGATGTTTCCTTTTAGGAATTCGCTAATGAAATTGCTGTTTGCATGGATTCTTGGGTCGGTGGCATAAGAATGGTCCATTTCAAGCTATGTCTGGCAACACCCGATGGTTCGCGTTGTATGATTAACGAGGTGGATGCTCGGGTGCTTGGATATTTTCAGGAAAAACGAGACAATGTCAGACCCGATGATTTTTAATATTTTTTGAATAATCTAAAAATCACTATATTGTGTCTATCTTGTAACTGACGATAATATTATATTACAGGACAACGATTTTCCTCACACATCGAAATTCTATCCTGGTCAAAACCTCTGGGGTCCTGTGCATTGTCTCGATGATGCCCAGTGGATATCTTGCACAAAAGAGATGATGGCAAAAAGAAAGTCAATACCGCTGAAGATAACCAAAGTAACGGTACAGGAAGTTAAGACCGATTGGATTGGTGTACAATGGCAATGTCGAGCTTATTCCAAGGATGGCGCATTTTCGGATCTAGCGCAGCCAAAATTCGTCGTGGACGGTCAAGATCTGAAAAAACTTAAGCTGTTGAACGTTTTCGAGCCTTCCACTCTGCAGGTCGGGGATCGTGATTTTTATGTTCTTAAGGGCGATGAGAACGTCATAACGAAGGAACAATGGCGAAAGCAGCAGCGTGAAATCTTTCAAGTACCCAAGAATAGTCCGCGAAAATCGCGAGCGAATACAAAGAACACCGAGGACAAGAAAAAAGAACGGGAACCGAAGGAACGTGCGAATGGCACGAAACCGACGGAAATCAACGAGATGAAAGAGACACAGCGATTGAACACGCTGAACGGTATGGAAAATGTGTCGATTATAGGCACGACTAAAAGCACAAAAAAGACGCTGATGCCGTCGGCTCAAAATCCAAATACCGAAAGCTCCGATGACTGGGACACGGAAGATACGGGCTCGCAGAGCGACACGGCTTCTGTAAGTTTCAATGTTTCCAAACAATCATAAATTATCGTTAGAATCACTGTTAGATACGAATTAAGCAAGCAATTACTCGATCGTAGATTTTGGCACAAGATTGGGGATAGATTTGCAATTGTTGTTCGTCGATTAACGAAATTCACATAACATTTACGCGTTGCAGATGTCTAGCGGATGTTCCAGCATGTCGACGGGTAAGAAGAAAAAAGGACCGGCACTGATGACGAAAGTATTGAAGAAGAAGAAATTGTGCAAAGCCAAGAAAAAGATCGCTCCTGTACCGCTCATCGCCGGTACGAAAATCGTTGTTGAAACTCTCTCTACAAACACAAAGGCTAACGTCGTTTGGCAAGACGGCTCCGTGGAATTAGGTATAAAAAAAAATCATCCACAAAAAGGAAACTAACGATGCTAGAAAATAATAATGATATTACATAATTTTATCAATAGTTTAATTAATTCTTCATGTTTATCGGGTTATTCTTTCTGTAATCAGGAATTCCATCGACTCAACTATATCCGATTCATCACTTAGACGACAAAGAATTCTTTCCGGGTGATTTCGTGGTAAATCAGAAGGAGGAATCGCGAATGTACGGAGTGGTACAGAGCGTCGATCATCAAGGTCGAACGGCTAAAATCAAATGGTTCAGAACGTACACGTCTAGTCAAAGCCCTCAGTAAGTGCGAAGTTTTCAAACTCTTACTATTTTAGCAATCTCACACGGTCAGTTCGTTATTATTTATTTATTTATTTTTGTAGACCAACGTTGCTCGAGGAACGCGAAGTGAGCGTCTACGATCTGAAAGATCATCCGGACTTCCAGTACAGACCGGGCACTCTTGTCATAAGAATAGCAAATTTCGAGGGCGAAGATGCTGGCTGTACAGCCGGCCAAGTACTCGACAATTATCCCGAGGGTCGGGTCAAAGTTTGGTGGGTCGACGGTCACGTGAGCATGTGCTGGCCCCAAGATCTTTACAAAGTTGGTGAGTACGACAGCGACGAGGGTGAGCTTTGGGACGACGTATCATCGGAGGCATCCTGGGAAACCGAGATGGAAGATTGTTTTCTTGCCGACAACGACGGTACCGAGCAAACGGAGAACATAAGGCCGAAGCTTGCTGCACACATTGAGAAAGCTCGAATCGCCATGTCACGATTGGAAGAAATTTTCACTCACAATCCGGCGCTTCAGACGACGGAAGTGATGAGGAGATTGCTCGAAGTCTACAAGGATTGTCGATGCATGGACAAGCTCATGGGAACTTCGTTCTTTCACGAGAGTCACTTTCAAGGACTTTTAGAACGCGTACGTGAACGCGGCAGAGCCAACGTAGCGCAGCGAATGGCTGATCAAGTAACGAGACTCTTCTCTCATCAATCGTCCAACTCTGATATTGCTGCCGGAAATGGGAATATGATTCAAAGCGCTACTGGTGAATTGGAAAGGATTGCTATGAAACTAAGCAACACCGCCGAGGCCGCTGGTAATTCCAGCAAGCCCGATGAAATTTCTGCTCAAAAATCAAGCGAGGTAAAAACCGAAGGGGTTGACTCCGGTCTTTATTCCGTGGAGAATTCCAAGAAGGAATCAGGCTCGAGCGAGTCCAGCGGTGAATTTCAACTCTCCGAAGACGCGAACAATCCCGTCGAACGTGCATCCGCCCTCAATTTCGAGGACGACAATCGCGATATCGAGCGAACAAGATCCCAAGAAACCTTTACTAATTCTCACGTCGCTAGCTCGCACGTTTGCGTCAAGCTTTGCACACTGATAAAGGTTCAGCTTGTGCTCGCCCATGCGGAAGTCTCCAAGAGATTCGGTCTTGCGAGAATGTCGCTGTCGGACGCAGCGAAGAACTCATCACCGCAGGAAAAGGTGAAGAAGGAAGAACAAGAGGCGGAGGAGGAAGAAGAGAAAAAGGAAAAAGTGGTCGAAGCGCAACAGATTGAGGCTAGCGAATCAAACGTGGAAATTCCACCACCTATTTATACAGAGGGCGAGGGTTTTTCGATAGAGGACAGCGCGCCTGACAGTCACAAGTTCAAACTGACCATGTTTCAGCCAACCGACCCGACGAATTTCTTCCGTACTGTGTCGAAGGAATTGAAGTTACTGAGGAGTTCTTTGCCTCCGGGTATCTGGGTGAAAGGCTTCGAGGACAGGATAGATTTGTACTCCGTGATGTTTCGCGGACCTGAAAAGACACCCTACGAGGATGGATTGTTTCTCTTCGATTTTCAATTATCCGCTGATTATCCTGCCGCACCACCGCTCTGTCATTACATCTCGTATTGCAGCGATCGTCTGAATCCTAATTTGTACGAGGATGGTAAAGTCTGTGTGAGTCTTTTAGGAACTTGGGCCGGTCGAGGAACGGAAGTGTGGACGAGCTCGTCGACCTTGCTTCAAGTCATCGTTTCGATCCAAGGACTCATACTCGTGTCCGAGCCGTATTTCAACGAAGCTGGCTTCGAGAAGCAGAAAGGCTCGCAACAGGGACGTGAGAATTCGAGAATGTACAACGAGATGGTTGTACTGAAACTTGTACAGTCGCAGACGAAGCTGTTTCAGTATCCTCCGAGTGTCTTCAAGGATGCAATCATGAACCATTTTCAGAGACATGCAGCTAAGCTACTGAAACGACTTGATACTTGGATGGAGATCAGCGAACAGCACAACAATCAGCATCCACTTTCACCCGTGACCCCCACGACTTTCAAGGAAATTGTGCAAATAGGTGAAAGAAAATTATGAATTTCCTCCTCTACCTTAATGATAACTATTTTAAACCTTTGAGCTCTAAGCACGCATATATGCGTCTGTGGACCACATAAGCTTGAAAGTACTCAGGCCTCTAAGGGTTAAGGTACTCCTATCGTTGGATGAGAGATTAAAATTGTATTCCCGTTTTTTCTCACATTGGAAGTGGACCAAGCGTTAAAGTTCATTAAGAAAAGTTGTTGCAAATCGACTAAAGAACAACATACTCAAAATTCAAATTGATCCTACGGAAAGTTTATTTGTTATATAATAAACAAAATCATGAATTTTGTTTTCCATAAGATTTGTTATAAAAACTAATTGAAGCTTCTTTGATGTCATATAAAAATGTGTGCAAAGATTTAGAAGGCTTCACCGAGTAGAGGTCAAGATATTTATGGATGAAAATGCAACTTTTAACACGCGCTCTTATGAGAAACTATTAAAAATTCTGATTTTCATCAATAAATATCTCAACTTCCACGTGTTAAAACCTTCCAAAAATTGTTACACATGTATATATGACATCAAAGAAGATATATCCAAATTTTCAACAAAATCTTAAGAAAACGATAAAACGATACAATTACCTTAAGGTAGTCCTATCGTTGGATGAGGGATTAAAATTTTATTCCCGTTTTTTCTCCCATTCGAAGTGGACCAAGCGTTAAAGTTCATTAAGAAAAGTTGTTGCAAATCGACTAAAGAACAACATACTCTAAATTCAAATTGATCCCACGGAAAGTTTATTTGTTATATGATAAACAAAATCATGAATTTTGTTTTCCATAAGATTTGTTATAAAAACTAATCGAAGCTTCTTTGATGTCATATAAAAACGTGTGCAAAATTTCAACAGGCTTCATCGACCAAATGGTCGAGATACTCGTTGTATAATGTTGCGATATTTAACACGTGCTCTTATGGGAGATTGCGAAAAGTGACGATTTTCAAGAATAAATATCGTGATTTTTGAGTCGATATAGGCCCCTGAAATTTTACACACATATACATATGACATCAAAGAATGCTTCTGCAAATTTTCAGTGAAATCGTTCATTAAGAAAAGTTCATTAAGAAAAGTTGTTGCAAATCGACTGAAGAACAACATACTCAAAATTCAAATTGATCCTACGGAAAGTTTATTTGTTATATAATAAACAAAATCATGAATTTTGTTTTCCATAAGATTTGATATAAAAACTAATCGAAGCTTCTTTGATGTCATATAAAAACGTGTGCAAAATTTCAACAGGCTTCATCGACCAAATGGTCGAGATACTCGTTGTATAATGTTGCGATATTTAACACAGGCTCTTAAGGGAAATTGCGAAAAGTGACGATTTTCAAGAATAAATATCGTGATTTTTGAGTTGATAAAGACCCCTGCAATTTTACACACATATACATATGACATCAAAGAACGTTTCTGCAAATTTTCAGTGAAATCTAACGAAAACGCTGTGACGATAGGACTACCTTAATGGATCTTATTACTTATCAATGTTTCTTTAGAATTCGTTATCGTCTTACATGTTTTTTTAACATTCATTAATTTCACGCAGATGAGACGATCCTACCGGAATTCCCACTGATACCAGCGTCCAAAGGCTTTTGCATCACTATGAGAAACACTCTAGCAACGTTCAAACAGGCCCTAGTGAAGGAAGGAATAATTCAATCACCCACTAGCGTTCAACTCGTCGACACACCGAAAGAAGAAACGAGTCACGACATTACACCACCGAGGAACGAGAATTCAAAATTATTAAACGAACAATCGGATCCGGAAAAAGTGTCGCCAAAGTCCCAAGTCGTTAACGGCGATTTGCGAAAATTCGTGGAAAACACGACGAGCACTACGACCGCGACGAGTCTCGACGGTGCCGCGACTTGCGAAACGAAAAAAGATAGCACCGAGCGAAATTCCAGCTAGCCACAAGGCAAAACGAAACGTCTAGCTTACAAAAGTCACACGGCTATTCGGTAATATACTGATAAAATTATCTTCATCAATTCATCAATTATAAAATATGTATTAGGAACATTGAGCGATAAAAGATTTCAATACGTTTCTCTTTCGTTCGCGATTGTATCTTAGAAAGAGCGTTTATTCCGTTCTCGCGATTTGATAAATCTCGTTTTTACCAGTCGTGAGACGAATTTAGTCAAGTTAACCGAGCCCAACGCACTTGGGACGTCCCCGCGTTCTTTTTTGTGACCCTTTTACTTTCATAGATAGATCGTTAATCGCGGAATGCGTGTGGCGCACGTTCGTAAGGAAAACCAAAAAAAAACAAACAAACAAACAAAAACCACTAAAAATTAGCAACTGAGAGATGTTGGCAATTCGCTGAAGACTCGTACTCGTTTAGAGAAAGAGACAAGAACGTAAGACAAAACAAAATACAAAACATGTAATGAAGCAGAATTAACAAAGCACTACGACAACAACAATCTACAACAACAAAATCCAGTAGCAATACGTCGAGCCAACGCGAGATTAAGGATTCAATTTTCCGCAAGTAGTTTTATCGTAAGAAAGATTAATGATATTATTCAAATTAAAAGAGATAAAGAAGAAGAAAAAAAAAACTGACAAAAAAAAATCACATAAAGCAAAAAAGTAAAAAATTACAAAAGTCAAGCGAGTCGAGCAACGGAGAATGAAAGTAGGGAAGCAACGGGTTTCGAGTGTTGAAAACTAGCGAAATAAATTAGCTCGGCAAATATCTCCTCGATGAGATTTTGCTCGTTAAGAAGTAACTACTAAGAAACAAAAAAAAAAGAAGAAGAAGAAGACTATTGAAGATTAGAAGTTCCGACTGTCCTGTTTTCAATTCGCAAACACTCAATTCACATGCCATCCACTTATAAACGAAGATATTTATTCTGTAACGATGAAACGGGGATAATCGGTCAGGAAGCTGCAAACGCGAGAAGAGAAGGAGTCGAGTATTTTAGGGAAAACGATATTGAACGAACGAAAAAAAAGATTGATAAACAAAAAAAAATATATTAAATCCCTATTGATTTGGTAGTTGGAGAATTTGTGCTCGACGGGTGTGTATACGTTGATATATTTCTACATATATGAATGATATCCCACCTAATATCGAGTATTAAGAAGAAGTAAACAAAACAAACAAAAAAAGAAACGAAAAAGAAAAAACACATAGATATATATTCGCAAATATATTCGTTATAGACGAACCTTTCGGACGAGTCTAACCGTTATCCAACAATTCCGTAGTTTCGTAGAATTATGATAACGCAAAAATAATTCGCGCGATCGAGGAAATCAAGAGAAAAATGTAATCGAAGTTTTCTTTTTGTCTTCATATATTGAACTCAGTCGTAGTTTACGTTATAATTCTAATCGTGTAATTAATCTCATCTTCTCGAGATGAGAAGAATGGTTAGACGACGAGAATAGTAAATTGCGGTTAGTCCAATTATTTTTTTGTACACGATCGGTTACTTAAAAAGCGTTCAATCTGAGGAAAAAGGGCTTCGTCGAATCGCCGAATATACACAAAAAGAAAATGATCATTTAGTCATACCTCGCCTATAAACGAGTGGCAGTTTAGAGCGAGGAAAAGAAACGTCGTACAGTATTATTGTTTCTTTTTTATATTTAATTATTATTATTATTATTATTGTTAGTTTTCCTTTCGTATAATTTACTATGTTTATCGTCATGATTTTAATTGTAATTATTTATTTGTACAGTGCGTCTACCGAGCGAGTCTAGAGAGTAACGAAAGCTCTGCAAAAGCAAATAATCGACAATGTTAGTGATTCAGAGAGAGGAGAAAAAATACTGGAAAATTGCCGAGGATAAATGTGATTTAAGAAAGATAAAATTAAGAATGCTCGTCATCTCGTGCATGGACACTGGACGATCGACTGATAAGAAACGAAACAAAGAATGCAATTGTTCCCAACTAGCCTTTACATTGTTTTTTTTTGTTTCTCATTATGTAAAATTGTATTCCTACAAAAAGAGATTCGAGGATGCACGACAGATTTCATTGTTTATTATTTATTACTGTCGGGTTTAATCGGTGTGAGAAGTTAGCCGTTCCTAATGATCCGAAGAAAGATAATGAGAGACAGGAAAGTTGGATGAAAATATGGAGAATGAATTTAAGCGTTGATTCGAGCATTCGCTGACATTATATTACCCGTCGAACTAAACAAAGCGAAAGGAAGAAAACTATAGAGATACAACTAAGAAATATTTAAAAAATTTAAAAAAAAAAGAAAACAAAGAAAAAAATACACATTTCCATGATGGTGCTTATTAATTAACTCGAATAAGAGAAGAGGAATGAAAACAAACAAAGTTTGGGACTAAGGGAGAAGGAAGAGAGTGATAAAAGAAAATTAATTAAAAAAAAAACAATGCACACATACACATGCGAACTAACGGAAGCGTACATAGAAGTTGGAGGAAGGAATTGTATTACTTTTTCTTCGTGAAACGTTGAGGTAGAAGAGCGAGAGATGTAAGAATGTAAAGATGGAACGTGATGTTTTTTGGGATGCCTTGTATCGTGCCAGCTATTTATATTTAAAAAAACATTGTCGAAGTAATATTGTATTCGTAAGTCTTGTAAAGCTTTAATTTCTTCGCCGTATATCTCTTAGTAAAGCGCGTGCGAGAAACATAAGAAATGAAAAGGGAGAGCAGGAGGCAGTAAGATAGAAGATGAAGCAACAAACAAACAAAAAAGAAAAACCAAAACGACGAAACAGAGAAAGTGTGTTTGTGATTAAGGGAAGAGCGTCGATGCGAGAAGATGCCAGTGGTGTTTTTTATTCTTTAAGTTATATTATCGTTTCGTTTTTTGTTTTGTATTCCTTCAATCCGCAAGAAGAAATCGTTTGCGACGAGTAATAATTGTACCAATGGCATCTTTCTCCATGAGAAAACAAAAAGAAGAGATAACGAAAAACTAATACAAAATAATCAATTATAAAGCTGTCTAAAGGAAAACGTGAATTTGCTAACGGGAGATTTAAGATAAAATTCCACTACGACGCGAAATTAACTTGTAATCTCGGTTTTGTTCTTTTTTTGTTTCTTCTTTGTTTGTTTTTTTTTTGTTTTTTAAATACAATAGGAGAACTATTTTTTCGTCGTATCTTTATTGTTTTTACTTTATCCTTCTTCCTGTACTCGTTCCTGGGTCCGATAAAATCCTGTCGAGTTAGCTTTCTTGGTTTGAATATTCCTGAAGAATGCCTGGGAATTTCTGGAAGGTTGCCTACTACCGCATGGGAAAATTGGCTTTTCCTCGGTACGCTTTAATGTAATCACCAAGAATTCCTTTCCAGAATTTTGTTCCTTTTTTCTTTCTTCTTTGTTTGTTTGTTTTTTTTTTAATACAATACGAGAAGTATTTTTTCGTCGTATCTTTATTGTTTTTACTTTATCCTTCTTCCTATACTCGTTCCCAGGTCTGATAAAGTCCTGTCGAGTTAGCTTTCTCGGTTTGAATATTCCTGAAGAATTCTTTAATGTAATCAGCGAGAATTCCTTTCCAGAATTTTGTTCATTTTCTCTTTCTTCTTTGTTTGTTTTTTTTTTGTTTTTTTTTTTTTAAATACAATAGAAGTATTTTTTCGTCGTATCTTTATTGTTTTTACTTTATCCTTCTTCCTATACTCGTTCCCAGGTCTGATAAAGTCCTGTCGAGTTAGCTTTCTCGGTTTGAATATTCCTGAAGAATTCTTTAATGTAATCAGCGAGAATTCCTTTCCAGAATTTTGTTCCTTTTCTCTTTCTTCTTTGTTTGTTTGTTTGTTTTTAAATACAATACGAGAAGTATTTTTTCGTCGCATCTTTATTGTTTTTACTTTATCCTTTTTCCTATACTCGTTCCTGGGTTTGATAAAGTCGTGTCGAGTTAGCTTTCTCGCTTTGAATATTCCTGAAGAATTCTTTAATGTAATCAGCGAGAATTCCTTTCCAGAATTTTGTTCCTTTTTTCTTTCTTCTTTGTTTGTTTTTTTTTTTTTTTAATACAATACGAGAAGTATTTTTTCGTCGTATCTTTATTGTTTTTACTTTATCCTTCTTCCTGTACTCGTTTCTAGGTCTGATAAAGTCCTGTCGAGTTAGCTTTCTCGGTTTGAATATTCCTGAAGAATTCTTTAATGTAATCAGCGAGAATTCTTTTCCAGAATTTTGTTCATTTTCTCTTTCTTCTTTGTTTTTTTTTTTTGTTTTTTTTTTTTTTTAATACAATAGAAGTATTTTTTCGTCGTATCTTTATTGTTTTTACTTTATCCTTCTTCCTGTACTCGTTTCTAGGTCTGATAAAGTCCTGTCGAGTTAGTTTTCTTGGTTTGAATATTCCTGAAGAATGCCTGGGGATTTCTGGAAGGTTGCCTACTACCGCATGGGAAAATTGGCTTTCCCTCGGTACGCTTTAATGTAATCAGCGAGAATTCCTTGCCAGAACGAATCGATACTCGTGTCGGGTCATCGTAGATTGTTATTGAGCGATTGTTACATAAACCCCTCGCCTTAGACGTTTTCCTACTACGACACAAACTTAGAAACTAGCTCGATATTTTTGTTCAACCAATCTTAGTAACGCGATGAGAAATCTCTTGGTAGAATACAAAATATCTTGTTAACAAATTTTCTCAAAGAGGTTTTCATTTGCCCGGACGACAAAAAGGGAACGACACGAGCAATTTTGCCTTAACAATTATGTTTTTTCTTTTCTTCAAAAATGAATCCAAACAGTTTTAGGTTTTTGAAAGTACACACGGTCCTTAGCTTCCACTTGTAATTGTTTTTCTTTTTCTGCTGTTGTTTTCAGTTTTGAAATCAATAAAAAGAAAACCCTCGTTTAACGAACGAACGATCGTCGCAATGAAAAACATCACGTCGTCGATTATTTTTCCCCCTGTCCTCGAGTATCAACAATTCCCTTTTTCCTTAAGGTAGTAGTCTCGTGAAATTAGCAGCGAAAGTTTCGAGGGCGCATAATAGTACAATGCTCGACTTTTCGCCGGATTATTATTATACATATAGTCATAAATCCAATCTTGCGAAGCTTATATTTCTTGTTCGAAACGGTAACAAATTGTTTAAAAAATTCTACAATACGTGGAAAGGTTTTCTCCACCATTGTACAAAGTTTTCCCCAAATCTATCTCACCATATCTCTTTTATAGTAGATAGACCCATTTCAGCCATAGGAGTCCATGTAAAACGGCGGTTTTGTTAATAATTAATATCTCAACTTTTAAACAGTGCAGGCCTTCCAAATTAAATCTATGTTTTTATAGCACTTCAAAGATCATCTACAAAAATTTTCTTGAAAATCTGTCTCAAAATGTGTTTACGAGACTACTACCTTAAACCGTTGTTTGCAAATAAACTGCTCCTCCGTCCGAATTGTAAATTATCCGCATTCATAATTGTTCATAATTTCACGGTAAATAAAATATGTATGATTTCCCAATGATCGACGTTTCGGTTAATTCTAGGTCGTCCTAATTTTTGTATCCCACTTCCGTTTCACAAAGTTTTTTCTATAAAGAATTTATCTCGACGATGCGTCAGAGTTACAGATAACAGTATACCTCTCTCCTGTAATACCTGTTATCATCGCGCCTTTATCTTGGGCAGTTGATTCACACAACGCGTTTTGTACTCGCCCAGTTTCATCACTGACAATTCTCTAAGTTTTCTTGTCCCTAATCGAGCGTCGTTCGCTTTCTCAACAAAAAGTGTTTAACAAAATTGTCACAAAAATGCGTACAAAAAGTGTTCTTTACTATCTAGTGATTGGCTTGGGTAAGTATTTTGTGAAATTACAATGAACAGTGTTGATAAATTATTGTACCCGGTTTTTTGTATAAAATTCTATTCGTTAGTGATAATGGGATTCTTCATGGAAGAGGCTGAAGCGAGACGCAAAATTCTACGTGGTCGAAAGACAATCACTCGACATTATTACAGTAAGTAAAAACAAAAAGAACATTTTGTATCTTGTGTTCGGAAGCGTCAACAATTTTGACGGGATACTTTCAGAGGCGACTGCTATACCCGCATGGGCGATCGTCGTTATCGTGGGTCTTGGAATGTTAGTACTCGGCGGTGGTCTCTACATTCTTCTCAAAAGGCTAGTCATCGACGAGATGGGCGAGAGCGGATCGCATTCTTATCATCCGGCGATGCAGAACGATGTCTGAACGAGCGTTGCATCGAAAGTTATTGTCTTGTTCATTCATAATCGCAGAATCATTAATAATAAAGAACAAAAAACGTCGCTTAAGAATCGCAATTATATACATTTAATCCTTTGAGAGCCGAGTACTTTCAAGCTTATGTGGTCCGCAGATGCATAGGCTGACGCATAAATGCATCCTTAGAGCTCAAAGGGTTAAGCTAAGATTTCTCTTTTCTTGTGTATACGTAATATAAACGTGGTGTGCTTCTTCGCTTTTACAAATAAATGGACATTAAGATGTGCGCAAGAAAAAACAATAACAAGAGTTAAGATTATTTTTCGTGAATGTTGTTTCTTTCTTTTTTTTTTGTACAAATACATCAGCTTGTAAATCTGATTTTACAGATTTTTCTTTGCCTTTTTCGTGTTTCCAATTGTTTCTTCGAACATTTCGTTATTTGCTTATGGCACCAACGAGAATGTCGATTAAATCATCTAGAGCCGGTAATATCAAATCGTTTTTTTTTTGGTTACCATTGTCCATGTTTTCTTTGTTTTTCTTTTACCTCGCCATCGGGTAACTCGAACGAGCACGATTGAAAATTCAGGAGAAAATGAATTAAGCCGGAAGCACGAGATGGACTAATTATATCGACGATTATCATCGACGCTACTTTAACTGTTCAAAATTTCACATGGGATTCGACGGTGGGGTGGAGAATTAAACGAGTTAAATTGTCGTATCGCGTTTGTTCGAGTACGAGTTGGAGTCTGGGGTGAAAGAAAAAACGACGGATTCGGAACCAACGTCGAAGCTCCGCGGTCTTTCTGGGTCAGCATTATTCAATCATACGCATTATACAAGATTGCGAATCGACCGTTCATGATTCAGTTAAGACGGTGTGTGATTGGGGAGGGAGCGTTAATCTGTAAGAATTCGCGATGATCCGAGAACTTTCAATCTTTGTCCTTTATATCCTTTTCTTTGTTTTGGCCTTAAAATTCACGACGATGATACTTGTCGGGATCGAAGTAGGACGTCACGACTACACGATTGTTGAACTTTCTTCCCGTTAACGTCTGCTGTGCTTTCTGACAATCTATCACACTGTTAAACTCGACGAATACCTAAAAAGAAAATCGAATATTTGTAAAATTCCTTGAGCAATAGTAAGAAGCATTAACCCTTAGAGACCCGAGTACTTTCAAGCTTATGTGGTCCGTAGACGCACAGGCTGACCCATATATGTGTCCTTAGAGCTCAAAGGGTTAAAACATATTCATTCGTGAGAACTCATGCATTTACCTTGCCACAACCAGGCACATCGACACCCTCGATCGGTCTTGGAATTTCCACCGATCTAACCACCCCGTACTTATTACATTCTTCCTTGATATCCTCGAGAATATCCTCGTACTCCTCTTCCTCCATGAGTTCCTCCGGCGTTACCATATTAAGCAAACAGAGAACCTGAAAATAAATCAACGTTAAAAATGTGTTTTTACCAAAGCCCTTTTCTTCCAATTTAACAAAACAAAATAAGAGATTTTACCTCGGTCGCTGGTCCACTCGTACCAACCATGGAGAGTCCTGGTACCTGTATTTGCACAGGTGCTTGTGCCCCTATCATTGGATTCTTAGCACCGACACTGGCACGTTGGACGATTAACTTCTTATCACCCAACTGCATTCCATTCAATCCAGCGATCGCCTGATCGGTCATGGAAACATCAACGTACTCGCAGAAAGCATAACCCTTGGAGAGACCCGTTGCTGAATCCTTGACGAGATTGAACGCTCTTAACTGGCCAAAGCTCATCAGCAACTCCTTCACCTGTATTTGTCGTCGATTATACAAAAAACATTAGAACAAACTAGACAATTTCACCAACCCACCCCGTTTTTTTTTTTTTTAAACACTCGCTAGTGCACGAATTTTCTACGCTTGAAAAAATAGCCAGCGTGTGACAACAATTTCCCTAAATCGTTGGATAAAAATAAAAGCTTTTATCCTCGATTTGGAAAAATAGAAACGTTGTCGATTCGCTTGATCGAATCCGACTGATTTTTATCAGTTTCCTTGTTTTCTTTGTCTCCCTTCTCTCTCTCTCTCCCACTCACACAATTACATTAAAGAAAAAAAAAATGTCTCCTACGCATACGACCCCTCGCGGTCTCGGACGAAGGCTATTGTGTAAACAACGATACTCACTCGGCCATCACGACAGCGAAACTTCCCTCGGGTGTCTGAAAACTCGTTTTGTCTTTTTTTCTTCTTCTTTCTCACGTTTTTTTAAAAATCTTTTTTTCTCTTTCTCTCTTTTCGTAAAAGCAAAACGTATAAAAGCACGTTGCGTGGCAATTTGAGCAACGAGGGGAAAAACAAGTTGAACAAAATTTTTGTTTTTGTTTATGTTTTTTAAACAACATAGGCGACGATCAATCAATTGTAAAAATTTGTCGATAGCACGAACCAATGGAAAATGTAAAAATCTTTATCGTTTCCATTTAACAAATTTCTCAAAAAAAAAAAAAAAAAAAAAAAAAAATTAATAATAATAATATCAACGTGCTTTTATCGTTAAATCGTCAATCAACGAATCGTTCTTACACTATCGATCGGGGAACAATATCACCGTTCGAAGGATTCGCAAATGGCCACGGCATCCCACGTGACCTTGGACAAGGACAGCTCCTCAAGAGCCGCCATTTTGATTTTATTCATCCGACAAGCTAACTCGTTCCGAATTACAGAATTCACATTTGACTCGCTACATTTCAAATCCTCAACGACTTTTCCCGTTCTCTATTTATTTACTTATTTATTCTCTTAATTCGCCTTGCGTTTATTATTTTCTTCCTCTTGTTCTTTTTTTTTTTTTTTTTTCGTTTTGCTCTTAGATTTTGGACAGGTACTTGCCTCGAGAAGCTGGGCTAGCCTCGATCCGGGCAGTGTGCTTTTTTGTCATGTTCGGTAGTAGTAGTAGTAGTAGTGGTAGTAGTAGTAGTAGTGGTAAGCAAATGCTTTTGATCGGCGCGACCCTAAGCTAAGAAAATGGGGAGAAAGGGCACTGATATCAGTCCACAAGTTCTTTGCTTTTTTTCCTTTTTTTTTTGTAAAGATCTCTCTCAGTTTTTCTCTCTCGCTTTGTCCTTGAGCGGGGGTCACGAGAGAGAGAGTGTCACAATAAAAATTCAACGATGGCCACACTTCCCCCAACGGTTTCTCCGGCGAGACGAAACATCCTCTAAAAGGACTTTCTTTGTATTTCTCTGTATAAATTGTATTTTCAATTTTTAATTCTTCTTGTTTTTTTTTTTTTTTTTGTTTTGTTTGTTTTATTATCTAAAGAAACGTCAAAGAGAGTTTGTTCTGTTTGCTTTATACACTTGGCCGTCGGTCGAGCCTGAAATTCAGAGCCTGGAAAGAAAACAGCTGCAAGAGGGGAAACAAGTGACGATATTCCTGGAAAATATTTTGATGCGTTTGTTCGTTTTTTTTTTTTTTTTTTTTTTTTTTTGGATAATACGTGTTCTTTTTTTTTTTTCTTGTTTTGGTTCGATTCGCTTCAAAACGTTATTTTCTTTTCTTAGTACGTGTTCTCATGGACACGATGATTTCTCGTTTATCCCCAGTAGTAACCTAAAAATTATGACGTGACAGGCGTAAACGTCCGAGTCGAGGCAACGAGAACGCACGAAGATCGACGAGGATCTACGAACGTTCGCGAACCTCGAGGCGGAGACAAAGTTGTTGCTTCCTGAAACAATGCCAACGATTTTGTTTTTTGTTCTTTGTTCTTTCCCCGTTTCGTTCGATTCTCGACGTGCCTGAAAAGTCACTCCCTACCAATCTCGACCCTTTTATCTCGCCAAATCGGAAGGAACCCTCGAGCATTCTCTTCAGCCTGAAACAAAATTCCCTCTCACGTCGCGACGAGACTCACTTGTGCCTGAAAAATATGTGTGTGTTTGTTTTTTTTTTTTTTTTTTTTCGTTCTTTCTCTTTTCTTTTCATCCTGAAAAACAAGACGACCGACCCCAGTAGCTGTTTCTCTCTTCTCGCGATCGTTCTCACATCCTCGCTACGTGCGAACCTAAGGATAATCCCGTCGATTTTTTCCTGTATTTTTTTTTTATGGTTTTTTGTGGTTTTTTTGTTCACGACTGTGGAAAGATAGAAAAAAAGGAGGGCTGTGCGTGACGAGCCGGATCCACACTGCGCCTAAAAGAGGCTGCAAAAGAAAATGGCGGTAGTGCTTTCTCTCTCTCTCTCTTTCTCCCTGTTTCTCTCAATCTCCGCCAGGGCGCGCCACCTAAAAGCTGCAACGTCTTCTAACGATCGTTCCCTCACACCTGAGCTAATAATTCGCGTGCATATATATATTTATATATATTTGTTTATTTATATATATATATATATATATATATATATATATATATATATATGTTTTTGCAAAATATATTACGATGATAAAACACGATCATTTGTACGATGTAATATCCGGGTACGACGAACCACCGTCGTATTTCCTGTTATAAACGCGAAACCGAGTTCGTTTTCGTTCGTTCAGTCGATTTTTGTAAGTTCCGTTTTTGTCACACAGAGGCGTGACAATAATAGTTTGATGCCCTAACCTCACTACTCCGTGGTCCCTAAGCGACGCCGAAAGTCCGGATGGATACGCAGAATACGTACCTCACTTATGAACAAAACATCTCGTTCCCGGGGACATCGGGGGTCTCGGGCCTTTTTCGATTCCTTGACGGTTTTCGCCATCAGCTAAATTCGCTAAATACCTAATTGTTTTTTTTGTTCACGATTGAATCCTTTTTTGCTTCGAGGCAGCGATTATGTTTCGTACAAACAACATCGCCTTCGAGCGTTATCACGAAACTCGTTTTTTTTTTTTTTGCTTCATTCGTTCGTCCCGCTCATCGACGCGTTTTAATTTCATTATTCGGTTTTTTGTTTCTTGTAAAGATGGAAAATTTTGACAAGATAACTAAATGTAAGAGTGACAAGGAAATAAAAAACCGAACGTCGATGAACGAGTACACATGAGCGCAATATGTGCAGCGACGATAATGAAAATAGGATATAGATATGATTGATATATAACGATAATTTTCGTATTGCCGGCATACCTGTTCCTCGTTCAAGTAGTTTGGCAACCCACCGATGAAGATCTTGTGTGGCGAATCTGCGGGGTGAGAAAGATTGATGAATATTTCGATTAATAAACAGCATTTGCGTAATCGCTGATTTTAGTAATCACGAAAAAGAAGGAACGACACGTACCTGGAACTGTACCTGGCACATTCATGCTAGGATTGTCGGTCATTCCAGGCATAGGTTGATAATCGTGCGGTCGTCTGATCTTCAAACTTTGACCCTTGAAGTTTATACCATCAAATGCCATCGCTTGAGTCGTTTCGTCTATCGAACGGAACTGGAAAAAAGTATTATCGATTAGTATTGGTTTTTCTATGATTCGAGGACAATTGAGAATGTTATAAAATGTTTTACTCGATTATCAGTATTACCTCGAGAAAGGCAAAGTTCTTGTCTAGGTTGATTTGACAGGCAAGAACAGGATTTCCCGCTGCTTGTGCCAAACCGGATAGATGCATTTGTTGATTAAAGAATTCCATCATCTCTTCCTCCGTCACTCCAAATGGAATATTTCCCACGTAAAGCCTCCTCGCCTGTCGCGTTATTGTACTTCCAACCACTGGTACCGCAGCTTGTGGCGTATCAGCCACGATATTTGCAGGTATCTGTCCAGCCGCCTGCATAGCTTTGTACTGCAGCGGCGTAATGTGTTCGAAACCGGGCGGCGGTACATCCCAATATAAAGAAGCTTTTCTGCGCCTCGAGCTACGACTCTTCTTGGGTGAATTGCTACGTTTTCTATCTCTGGTTCTGTCTTTGGAACGCGAACGTGATCGCTTCCTGCGTTCTCTGCTTCTTGATTTGTGTCTTCGATCCCTTTCCCTTTCACGATCGCGATCCTTGTCACGATCTTGACGTTCTCGATCTACAAACGAAAAATTCATGTTATAAAACATTATACGAAGAATTCGAGGTTACGAGTCGCAAATTTTATTATCCAATTGAAGATCAACATTTACATATCGACCAAGTCCCAATTAATTTGCATGAGTAGTAGAACGTTAAAGCAATGAAAAATACCGACCGTCGGTAAGGAAATATATAATCCTTTTTTTTCCATTAATGCTTTGAGTTTTCAAGAGCATCAGCTTTGTTTCTCGACGTTGTATTTTTCACGATTGGGCATTTCCCCAAAATCACAAAACATTCACACAAAGAAAAATCGTGCAAGATATTAACGATGAGAAAAAAAATCTCGTTTCAAGATTTTACATAGCCTTAATCTTTGGGAAAACAGTTGGAAAAGTTATCGATAGGAAAGAGGGGATATGTCGATGCCAATTCACAAGTTTGTAACTAACAACGAACGACAATATAAATTCATGAATGAGCCGTACAATTAATCGAAAATTATATTTTCCAAAGACGCGAAAGCATCAATCACAATGTGAGTAATTAAGGTATCAAGGACACGGAAGGTTTCTGTAATGTCGCACGATATTCGTAACCATGTAGAAAAAAAAATTTACGAATGAAGACGGGGCAACACTGCAGCTGTTCGAGAAACATTGTCGAGTATATTGAAGTTTTATTGTCATTTACGAAAAAAAAATTAAAAAATCGAGACGTACGTTTTTACGATGTTAAATTATCGTTATTAACCATAAAACCAGGTGTCTTTATATCGCCTTGGCGCGCGACAACGCGCTAACCGACGGCGTCGCCGTTGCGACGTCGTCCAACACCCCGGTAAATCGTTTTCCTCACCTCCATTGAAGTCCTCGCCCATTATCGTCTTTCGCGTTACTGTGCTCCGTACGTGCACTCCAATAATCGGTTTAAACAAACGTTTGTAACAATACGATGGAAACGTCAACAGTGTTAAATGTGAGAGACTTTTTTTCGGCACGGTTTGGCCCTTTCGGCTAATACGACACACACTGCATACACCACGAAATGGCGAGAGCTTCTTCGAATGAACGGGTAGGCGGCGCCACCTCGCCTCACGCTCGCGCCTGCGCAGCTTTTCGAAAATGTCTACGTATTAACGCTGATTTCGTGTTCGCATAATAAATAAAACCGAGCAATTTATTTGGTAGCCGATTTTTATCGCGTTGTCGCATATCGCGACGAAATTTGTTAGTATGGATCGAATGAGAGAACAGATTCTTGAGAATAGACTGATCGAACTTGCCGCTACCGGTGATATCGATGGCGTGAAGGAGCTTATATCCATGGGCGTCAACGTCAATGCACAAAACACTGTCAACGGATGGTATATAACTTGTTGAACGAAAGAAAACCGATAAATAATGAATAAAGTGAAACAATCTTACGTCTTATTTTTGCACGTTTTAATGTGCACAATCTATTAAACATTAGTCGGGTCCACGAAACTAGCTTTGTAAAAAACATAACCTCGAACGCATACTTCCGCTTTCCTTATCCATATGTCCTAGTTATTAGAGCATAGTTAATTAGAGTTGGCTTTGTAAATATATACTCACATATACGTAGCAAACGAAAACAATCCTGTTGGGCATAGATAGACATTTGAATTACGTAATTAATAAACTATACGGTTGGAAATTGCAAATACGACTTTCACCCAATTATTATGTTTTGAAACCATCACTGACAGATAGTCTTATGTTTTATTTCCAAGGACTCCTCTTCACTGGGCCTGTAGAAGAGGCTACAGTAATGTTGTAGCGCATCTTCTGAAGGAAGGAGCCAACAAGGACATACAAGCGAACAGTGGAGAATCTCCAGCCGCTGTTTGCAACAACGTACACATTCTTGATATGCTCACAGGAGTACAACCGCTTCAAGACACAGCGAGGCTTCAGGAAGAATCTGAAAGGCATGCAACGATGCCGAATTGTCCAAAAAACATTCAACTGAGTCCAACGTCACGACCAGGACATGCCAGGCCAGCACCCTCCGCCTCCATGGAAGTTGCCACAATACCTAGAGACTGTAATTACTCAACTTTAAATTCATCCTAATCGACATTGAATTTTTATGAATGTTTTAATATCAATCTCATGTTTCAGGTCTTGTATTGAAAATTCGTCTGGCAAATTGCAAGGATCCCGATTTTATAGAAATAGAAATACCTAGACGAGATCTGAGCTATGCTTCCGTTTTGCAAGTTTGTTGCAACGAACTCAACCTACAACCACGTATGATCGAAAGATTGAGAAAATTGCCAAATACCCGACTACGAAACGACGCTGATGTTAGACGAATGAGAGATTTTCAAGAAATCGAGGTAGTCGTTTATGGGAATAATGAACAAATGTGCAACGGTGGACCACCTGCTCAAACGATTCTCACACCTGCCAATGCGTATCAAAGTATTTCTAAGAAGGATCAGACGATTTTGTATTGATCGGAGAATGATACTGAAATAAGGAAGCCGGAATATTAAATAGGAACAATTCAGATAAATAATCATTCTGTTTTCCGTTTTTTATGTATAAAAAAGATAATTTTATTGTAGATACTAAACTGTACCTAATTCATACAGAATCTTCATATTTACAAGTATTTACATCGACTTTTGTTTTTTTAAAACAAAGTTTTTTTTTACACGGATCATTGGTCATCCTCTCTTAGTCCTCCTTTTTCTCATCATCATCATCATCGTCGTCGTCGTCATCACCATCATCATCATTGTCATCATCATCATCCTCCTCTTTCATTTCGCTCTTTACATCCGCATCTTCAGAAACTTGCGCTTTTCTGAATTTCACTTGTCCTTCAGGAGTCATTGTGACTGTAGCACTGCCAGGTAATGTCGTCAATTCACCCTCAACAGTCTCATAAGCACGTGGCCTCTTTGGCTTCACTACTGGAATTGCGATTTTATTTTTGCTTTCTGAAAAATAAAATTTTAGCAATTAGTTGAAATACAATAAAAACTGTTAATTAGTTAAATACAACAATCTTTATTCCCGACTCAAAACTTACCCAGTGTCAAGTAAATCGGAACAGCCGGACAATTTTGTGTTTGTATCCGAATAGCTCGAATATTTTCCCAACCACCTGGATAGTGGACAGCTAGAGCCTCGCAAGTGGCCCAAATGTTTTCAGCCAATTTTGCTGGTTCCATTGACACGCTTCCGATTTGAACCGTGTGGCTGTTACCATACGAGTGAACTTCGAGACAAGTCTTGTGGAGTCCATTCTTCACCTCTGTCTTAAGATCCTCAGCCCCCAATTTTACAGGCGTCGGTGGATAGCGTCGTTTGAAAAAATCTCTACCAAGAAGATGCGTGAGATGACCGCATATGCGACCATCAGCGAGGAAATAATCAAACGACATTGCCAATTTGCGTTTCATCTCGAATTGATCGTATTCAGTCTTTACTCGATTCATCGGAATTATTTCCGTGATTCCTTCGACCCCTTTCTCCCGGAATATTGTTTCCCAATGATCGACAGTTTTTTCGTAGTCTTTTCGACGCCCTTTCTCCAAATCCGGGACGATAATCGCTACATCGTCCAAAGGACCGATTATCGAATGAGGTAGAAGCCTTGAAAAGAGAGAAAAAAGACAAATATTAGAATGGCGTTTTCTTTCAAACTGTTATTGAGATAATGTTTTTTCATAGAATTGCTTCATTCAAATTTTCTTATCATGGTTTCTCATAAGGATCCATTGGTATATTTTTAATAGAGTATAATCATGTGCAAATTCCATTGATTGAATTATCTGAAACAATGCATTTATGTTTTTAATACTCACGGTCTAATTTGTCTGCGAGGAGTTCTTGCGATCTTTACGCAGACCACTTGGAGGAGGATAGGCTGATTCTCCGTACCCAAGAGAGACTTTTTCGAGTCCAGTTTCTTTTTCGCCAATTTCAGAATCGCCTTAACACTTTCCAACACACGCTGTTTGGTCAATTTAAGATCTCCCGAATTTTCAATCGCCATTCTTTTCTCAGCATTGGTAATCGAATTTTTTGATGTTACTTTTTTAACTTCCGGCATTCCATTTTTAATCTCATCCACAGATTCGATTTTAGCCTTTTTACTCTTTTGCTTGGGCAATGTAACGTCTCCAGAATCTTTGACCGCCATTCTTTTCGCCTTGGTAATGGAATTTTTTGATGTTGCGTTTGCAACTTCCGGCGTTACAATTTCAATCTCGTCCACTGGTTCGATTTTTGTCTTTTTACTCTTTTCAGTATTTACCAGATTTTTCGCTTTTACTTTTTTAGTTGTGTCATCGGATTCGATTTTAGACTTGAGCTTCTTTCCAGGTTTTGACGATGCTACGCTGGAAACGTTGGCATCGTTATTTTTCGCCGCCATTTTTGTCTGACCACGTGTCTCGTTTTCATCATTTTTCGGAGTCACAGCCTTTTTCTCTTTTTTGACTTTCACCACGGGGATGCTCGTTGAGTTTTCTTTATCCGCAGACTTGGAAGGAATTTTCTTCAAGGTTTTGAGGTTATTCCCGACGCTAGCATCTTTGATATCAGTGATGGACGATTTTTTCGCACCACGTGGTGAGACGGTAGTAACTTTGTTCTTCTCGACTTTACTGGGTTTATTCTTTGCAACCTTGTTCACTTTGTTGCCGGTGTTCTTCTCATTTGGACGCTTTAGCACACTAACCTTCTCTTTCTTCATTTTTTTTTCGGAAACGCCACGCGGTCTTGGAAGACCCCGTTAACTGTAACCGACAAACTTTTCACTCTTCACGTACGTCTCGCCTCGGCGAGTATCGCCGGAAAAGAGAACTGCGATGTAGAATCTTCTCGACCGCGAGGCAACGTTGGATACTGGAGAGCGCGGAGAGGGGGTATACCGGAAGTATCGCATTCTAGCAGCAAATACTCTGATTGGCTCACGTCAGTGTGTCGATATGGGTCGGGTTTTTCGCGCATGCGTAACTGAACAAGCATCAGTGAAGTATCAATATCTAGTGAAAAGAGGTATCGGGCATCGGGTTCATTATTCAACCATTCTGCTAAGTTTGTATTAAACTATTACATGTCATTAAAAAAAGGTTTTAATCCGTATATAACTTTCAAATAAATAAAAATTGTATAATATGTATATATCTGATATAACAAACATCATTTATTAGCAGATAAATAAAATATTATACTATAGAATCTGGAAAAGAAAAATATGATCTCACACTAGTGACATAGCACGGCACTGTCTTCATGCTGCTGTTGCCGCGCATGCGCGAAAAACCCGACCCATATCGACACACTGGCTCACGTGCTTATAGGCGTTATTGAACACGATTCCCACGAGGAAGGAATTTATTAAAAAGAAAAATTTATATCCGGATGATCAATTTTGTGAATGACCATTGCGATTGTTATTGCACGCGTATATTGTAAGCTGCAGTATCGCTCAAATTGAGAGAAATATGGAGGAAGGAAGACATTTTATCTTTGCTAAAAAAAATGCCTCCAGATTTACGGTGACAATATCGACCAACGCTTAATGACTGATTGCCGGTATTTCAACTTTTGAAATCTACATGACCGACTAGTGGCTAGGTCCCTTCCTTTTAAGATGGGATTCTGTCGGCGGCCTTTATTTCCAGCTTGCTTATAAAGTTCCTGCCGTGAGATAAAGAAATATTCAAAACATACGACTTTGGATAAATACCGAATTGTATTCTGTATTACCGACCTTAGCCGTGGGCGGATCTTGTCTAGACGAGGTACCCCCTATTCATGTAGACGTGGTACCGCTAGTCACCAACTGGTGGCGCATGAGCCTTTCACGTTTCTCGCAGACGAATCGTAACTCATATGACATGATAATTGCAAGAATCACGAAACTATTGTATGTTTACCTCGTCCTGGTGAAATTTTCGTCACCGTTATCTTACAAAGATAATTGGGTATGTTGGGTATTTTCGTTACATTGGAGCGAGAAAAGGGTATAGAAGTTTGTTTGTTTGTTGAAATAACTAAAATTATGCTTTCATGTATGAAAAATCGAAGCATCCTCGAATTCTTACCCAACCAATACAATTTTGTCGGTCCAAACATCTCGTCAATATGTGTGAAATTAAACAAAAATCGGCTTTTTTCAAGGCCACCATAAATTCAGAACAAAATTTTTTATTACAAATCCTTCTTTACACCTTTACAAGTATATGAAAAATTAAACTACGCAAGAGGCACTTAATTAACCAACAATTTATTAAGAATGCAAAAACTGCAGTTCTAAATTGTGCAAGAAAATTTCGACAATAGATTTCTTAACTGGACACGTTTTATAATAGTAAGTGCACTGTGAGCGCGTTACCGTTGAACATTGCATAACCCGCGAGGAATTTTCAATGACCTTTCCAGGGTCTATTTATTTCGATATAGTATTTAATTCTCGAAACCAAATATTATCTCCGAGTGAATATTAAATATCGTTCATGCATCGTTATTCGCATCGACGGACTTTCGGTCAATGTTTGTTGAAAGGATAGTCAAAGCGAACCGGAACATTAGCGAGGGGGGATGAATCGACCTTCCAGCGGTCGCGCATCGTGCCCCGTTAGTTTGTTTTCATTTCTTTCTCATCTTACGACTCTCTTTATCCCCACCAACGAATCCCATCCTGGTTAGCGGATTGCCCGTAAACTTTAGATGGCAGCAGCAACTAGCCGGAAAACGAAAGAAATCCTGTCCAAGCGAGCCATTCGACGACATAGCAGCAAGTTGTCTGTATATAAACTTTTGTTTACATAATGTCTTGTAACCATCGGCAAAACCCTCGATCACGCTGCACGCAGTGTTCTCGGTCCTTCATGAAACAAGACACATTTTTAAGTATACACACGTGATTGAAATAAATCTAGACACGAAACATAGGAATTACTCACATGCACGTTTCTATTCTTACTCCTTGAGTAAAACTGTCGTCGTTCACTATGTAAAGCCACTGTTTATCTTTGTTTTCTGCACTTTTTGGAAACACTATAGTTTCCTAAAAACAATGACAAATATTCAGAATAAATTCGATATTGAGATGAGAAAAAATAGAATATAATACCTCATAAGCACACAACGACTCGTCATTGTCAGTATCGATTCTTTGACCAATTTCCAGAACCTTTGGGAATCGAGAATCAATATTAAAAATATGTACTCCATCAAAGCAATTACACACAAAAATTTGCTTGATAATAACAAATTATTACCGCATCTACAGTTGCTAGAAACTTGAGATCTTGTCGTGACTTCAAGGCGATCTTGATAAAATCTTCCGGATAGTATGGGGGATTTTCACAGAATGTCGTGTTCTTGCATCTCGTCACTGGCGACGGTACAAATGGCGGCGGTGCGGTGTCGTACGCATGCGCGTTCGACGGAAACACTATTTTGCCGTCCGAAGCGCCACCCCGACGTACGTTGGCAGCTGAACGAACTATTATAACACATCCATCATTGAATTCTCTATTCTGGGAATGAATCAAAATAATTGTTGAATAAACTATTGAATAAGCAATTTTAACCTTTCGTACGAGGCTCGTCGACATTGATATCCATGGATTCTTGAGTTTTACTTGCAGAAGGTCGAGGCTTGTTGTAATTGGTCACTGGAATTTCCGGTGAAGGGATCTTAACTGATTCATAAGGGTGACCTTGAATTATCCCAAGAATAATCTAACAACATAAAAATAACGGATGCAAGCCTAATTAAAAAATAATTTTCATTCTCCTGCATTTTCCTTCGACACTAAGTCCTTTATTTTAATTATAAATTTTTAATCTTAAAAGTCGAATATTTTGCAATTTACGTAACGCACGAGAAAGTTCGTTGACGCGTTATAATTAATTCACCGTTATTGGAAATTTTCGAGAAGAAGCGAGGTTAAATAAATTCTTGCCGTCGCAATTTGTTTGCAACGGACAAGTACTTACGGAAATGGTGAGCACGACAAAAAAATTGCAATTTACGTTTCCAACCATTTTTTTTGGCTAATTGAATATTTATATAATTTTATTCACTGGGTGAGAGATATTTGTGCAATGTTATCCTGTTGCGAGAGTAAAAACGACAAAACGATGTCCTGGCCTGCGCCGGTTCGAGAATGCTTGATTAAACTCGCCCGAAGGTACGGATTCTACTCTTCCACCACGGCCAACCGGTTAGTAGAGTGGGGCGACATCTGTTAGGTGGGGCGACTCATCGTCGCATGCAAAGTTTTTAGAAACTACGATACGAGTTCCTGGCTTATTAGCAATTTTCTTATATTCGGAAATTTATAAGTATAATAAAAACGACAATAAATTTAAACTTTGGATGAATCTATTTTTATACATTCGCTTCCCACAAGACATATAAGATGTATCGACTCGTGTTGGTTGTTCCATATCGCATCTTCGCCATGCATTACTGCGCATGTAAATAATCGACGCTTGTCTCCATTTTAGTACACGTTCCCGCTCGTTAGGAAACAAGAGTATCATTGCGCATGCGCGTATCACACAGAAGTAACGAATGAAAAATATTTCAGGGTTAATATCCCTGGAATAACTGCACTTTCAGACTTATAACGATCGACTCTAAAAACAATTGTGTATTTCAGATTTATCGAGCAGATATGCTTTGCGTAATGTAATTACATTAATTTTTATTAATCAGTTATTTTGATCATCTATGTCGTACACACTGTATATATATATATATAACATGCGACCCTTACAAAAGCCTCTCCTCATGGTACGCGCTCTACGGTAGGATTTGGGCTCGCAGTGAAGAGTCTTAGTTCGTTCGATGGTCTTGACAGATAAAGTTCGATTATCGATAAGTTCGGAGTTCACGGTGAATTGTCAGTTGTCATAAGTTCTGTTTACAAGATGGAAGACATATCAACAGCTTCGGAGGGATCCTCCACATCCTCGCCCGAGCCGGCGAATAAACTCGCTTCACCGAAAACTACGAAAAGTAAAACGAACGTCAAGACTGATACGATGGTGTATGAAGCTATAAAGCAACTTGCCTCACGTGGTGGATCGACGCTTCCTGCGATAAAGAAATACATATCTACAACGTATGACGTGGACGTAAAGAGGAGAGCAAATCTCATAAGAAAATATCTCAAATCTGCTGTTTCCGAAGGACTCGTAATAGAGACTAAACGTACCGGTTCGGCAGCTCACTACAGGCTTCCATACGGTAAGACTGTTGTAGCCGAAGCCAAAGCAGATGCGAAAAAGACTGAACGTGCTGAAAAAAAGGAGCAAACATCAACGGAAACTGATACAAAAAAAGTTTCGTCTTCAACGAAGGGACAAGCCTCTTCGAAAGTAGCAGAGACAGTATCGCCGACTTCTACACGGAGGAAGAAGAAATCCGAAACATCCGTTTCACCACAAAGTCCATTAAAAATGAAAAAAAGTTCTAAATTACCGGCGAGTAAGCTCACGTCACCGAAGCGAAAAAAAGCGAATGCTGTTCATAAATCTCCGAAGATGTCTGTCAAGAAGATGGCGGCCACGAGCAACTGAACGAAGAGGACGAAGAAACGACGTGTATGAGGATTAACCAGCTGATTGTAACATAGAAAAAGTCCTGTGAAAAAAAAACGTTTTAATATTATTATATATAAATATTTCTCCATACTCGATAACATCATTATTAAATAAACAAAAATTCTTTACGGTGTATTTTGGATATTCGTTATTTCTTATAAATCTGTGTTTAACTTGTTACAACCGCCGAGCCAATCAGAGCGATTTTCGCTATTCTCTCCCCACTCCGCGCGCAGTAACCAATCACCGCTCGCGAGGTCTTGGCGCAAGAGTATATAAGAAGCCCGTTTCTTGGCTGGTGGCTTCATTCTGGAAAAGGTTGTCTAGGCATCAACATGTAACATGCGGCGTGCGAAGTTCAACTTTCATAACAGCGAAGATACTTTTCTGTTATTACCAACTCGCTATAAATGGACATCTTGTTGCTATGGCGTGATCAAAGGAAATCACTGTTTTAACATCAGTGCTACATTCAAAGGCTCTTTTCAGACCCAAAATATAACGTTTTGAACATGAATGCAATCTTATATCCAATTAGTAATCCGACTAGCGTGATATGTTTTGGAAATATAATTTTTTTTAAAAACAAAACTAAGATGTGGTTTCTTGTTTGTTCATTGTTCCGTTAATACGCACGTCAATCTTGTCATTTCCGTTCGGGTTAGAAATCGAACGTACAATATAACCAACTTTGTGACCTTGTCGATGCCACGTTTGCCTATCATATTGGCGAATTTAAAATTACGTCGCAAAAGATGTCCTAGGTATCGTCTCGAAACTTCATCAATATTAAAGTTCAAAAGTAAAAATCTAAAACCTGTCCCAACAACATTAATATAATTTCAGATCGAATCCAACTTCTGTTTGCAATATATCGTTTCTGGAAATGGCTTGTAAATGTACATCGACGTAAGTGATACATTCTTCATTATCTCAAGAATTGATCTTATTCCCAGCTGACTCATACGTGTCTTCATTTCATAAAATCGTACTGACTACATAATATATAGAAATAATTAGTAAATCTTAAAACAGCGCTTGAGAATTATCGCAATGTTTTCGTTGCCTTATCGTCGCGCACCAAAGTCATTTTGCATTCGTGCCTGTGGTGTGGAGTTTTCTAGAGCGTTTGGTGAAGCAAGGATACGCCAGAAATGCTCTAGCTGTAACAAAACAATTATTCAAGGGCTTTTTTTTATTGCGCCGGCGCAACGAAGAACCACCGTTCTCGATTGGTCGAAAATCATGGACGAAAACGTACAACGTACACTACACGACGTCCATGTTTCACGTATTTCACGAGGCAGAGCCCTCGCGCGTGAAAAAAAAGCGCGAGTGGGGTAAAATTCACTCGCAAGATTCGTCCGTGTGGGGCGCGGCGTACATTCTCCTCGATCGGCAGGCCCCAACGATTCCTGGATATATTCCGTAGCAGAGATGGTGGGAAGGTTTATTTCGCTGCGACTGTCGAGCTATTCGGTCCGATCGAGCTGCAAATAACAATTCTTGGAAAGATACAATGTGCGGTGAATTTTGAAACTGACAGACACACCCGTGTAAACGCAAAGTCGACCAGTACATTTTATTATCCCATCGAGAAACGTACCTCCTCGTCCAAGGTCACTTTTCGCGAGTGTGTTGTTCGCATTATCGCGATATAAATTTGTTCGAATAATATTTAATCGGCACTACGTGTTTCTTTTTTTTTTGCATCCGGTTGTGCATAAGTTAGCGAGATGGGAAGTCCACAATCGAAGAACTCGAAAGACCTGTGTGTTGGATCTGTGCCGGGGACTGTCAGAATGTACGTAAGCCCTTGTATGTTATGAAATGTCTCGATTTGTCTGTTTACGAGAACGTTGATTTTCCGATTACTCGGTCGGTAACTCAATTTTGGAATCACCTACGGAAAAAGAATAATCTCGGTTAGAAATGTGTCAATAGAAATATTTTTATAATTTAGAAAGAACAAAAACTGTCCTTACATAGTTTGGTTTTACAATGTCGTTGTTGTGCGCAAACTCGAGAAATAGATGGCGTCGTTATCGTTGCTTGTAACGGTTTGTATTCACTAACCTAGAAATTTGTAAATTTCAATCTTACGTACGAACGTTAGTCATCGACGGAAGTCTATTAACCGTGACTCTCAAGAATTATATGGCGCAGCTATTATCGAAAGTGTCGATTATATCGCTTCTTATTTTTTTTTCTCTTCGCTCGTATTTCGTTACATTATCATTATCGACATCTTTTTTCCATTTCCGATACCGTCGGCTTATCGTAAAAACGTTGTTCTTCTAACGAATCGTACGATCTCGGTCGTTGATCGAAAAAGAATAATTGCGTCATCCTCTTGGTGTTGGTTCGTCCGTGTGAGTTCTCGTCTCACTGTGCCGGGAGAACGGAACGCGCGAGCCACGGAGTCTGGAGTGCCAGCGGTGTTCGACCTTGTAATTTTTTGCGGTCACCAATACCACTCGCAACTGTATATATATGTCGGTTTCCATAGTTGCGAAGATTAGCAGAAAGTGAGAATAGACGATTGCGAAAGCTTCGCTTATTAACAGCTGATCGGTGAAAGGAGAGGGGCGACACTAGCGCCACTCTTGCTGAGCGTCGCATTAGGGAAGTTCGATTGTTTTTTTTTTCGCAGACATTAGAATCGTTTCTGCATAACGAAAACTGGATTTTTTAACGAAGAATGGCTACTAGCGGGCCTTGAATGATGCATCGGGGGATATTTTTTCGAGCTGGTGTAATTTCCCGTCTTAACAATTCCGGTTTGCAAATATTGACATTTAAACAACTTCGTCCCAAAACCACGTCAGGAATATTTTTAGAATACAAAGTGCAGTTGAACGATGATAAAATACCAACTAGTTGTATATGTTGTTTTGAATAAAGGAAGTTATATTTCACCACTTCCTCTCATTACAGATTAACGGTGCGAAAAATAAATAATTCTTATACATTCAAATCCTAAATTTTTATTAAAGAACATTGACAATATTTCAATGCATACTTCCTTACCAATGTAAAGAAATTCGTCAAGAAAATCCAAAATATAGTTCACATATTATGACAGCTGATAGAAAATTGCTTATTCATTGTGCGCATGCGCATGCACCGCCATTGTCCCACCGTGCGTATGCGCAGTCCGAGTTTCGACTCCCTACTGTCACAGCCACGATAATTCGTGCATTGTTACGTTCAACGCTATCGCCTATCCCTCGTGAATCATATCTCCGCTCATTACAATTAGTTAACAAAGGAGAAACGTTCGTTCCGAACAAACTTATCGGTACGTCGAGGGTCGAGCGTTTTGCTCTCGTATGTTACTTTTACTACGTCCGATAATATCGTACAGTAAAGGTCATAGTGTACGTTAACAAAAAGATCTGCTGTTTCCGCAGAGATACGCCTGGCACGAGTATGGCACGATCGACAGGAACGCTCTCATTCGTTTCCCGGCACTAGTTCTCGGTCAGTCGAGTGTCAAAGCACGCGGCCTTACCACGCGTTTTTTTTATCGTTCGATAATATCCATCAGCGAAACTTCATTCTTTCGTACATTTTTTTAATACAAACGTATACATAGATATGAAACAGTTTGTTTATCATTATCAAATAATTTTTTAACGGTCGACGTGTTTCTAGTACGAGAGCTACGCAGAGAGTGCGCAGTAGTGCACTATACCGGCGTGACTATAGCAAATCGTCTCATATAGCATGACACCATGTCTTCGCGCACTTTGTCCATCGCCCGACGCTTCGAACGTCAGTTCGTCACTCTCATTCGCAAAAGTGTCGTCAGCTCCTCCGCCATTGAAACACAACTAGACAGCTCGAATCACGACACGTCGAGTACGACGATTTACGAAAAATACGAAAGGTACTGGTGAACGAAGGAATACAAAAAAAAAAAAATTAAAAAAACTGTAATTCCTTCTCGAAATCGTACGATCGATCTCACTCGCTACGAGTTACACGGTTCGCGCAACTCGGTCGGGTTATGATTCAGCAATAATGTCCGTCGCTTTCCATTTTCAAAGTTTCACCGTAATTGCGTCAGTCGTGTTCTACAAATTCGCAACAAAACAAAAACTCGGCGTCGCGTTGCGTGTATTATCATTTCTCATACACCAACTTCCTAGGAAGATTCCAATTGGAATTATCGAATGAAATAATTACTTCGGTGCAACGACCGTTGCTCCGAGCGTGTTTAATAATTGACTCTTTTGATCGAATGTCAGTGCTTGCATTCGCTCGCGTCTGTCTCTCTACGTGCTCTACTACCGTACAACACACACCGACATACACACGCGAATGCTTAGTCAAATGTGAGGCTAATTGTAACCGTCGCGTCCTATGCGTCGCTTCGGTCGCGTTGCATTGCGCAGGTCGCGCCATACCGCGCTTGCGCTTTGAACTACGAACATATATAGATATACAGCCATGTGTATAAGTGTACCTCGCGTTTACAGTTAGAAAGACGTACGTTTCCTGGCACAAGGATAGAAGAACCGTCCCTCGCTTCATTACCTCCGCGTGTATATGCACAAAATTTTATATAGATATACACAAGCATAAAAATCGCAAATATCCCTACCGCCATTCTCGTTGTTCCTCCACCACCGCGATCCGGCAGCTACCTCGTTGCTCCTCGTACGTCGGACCATCGCGCATACACGTCCGCGCTTTTTTCTCTACCCCTCCCGTTTTCTCACTCGCGAGACGTTTAAACGTATATATACACCTCGCTCTTTCACACCGTCGTACAATAACTCGTCGTTCCTTCTTAAAACCGTCGATCGACGCTCCAAAACTTAATACCGTGTGTGTCACGAAACGTTCGCAGGGTACGAGGAAACGAGGAGAACGCGACGACCGGTACAAGCGGCTATAGAGACCCGAAGTCACAACAATTTCTTACGAGCAACGGTGGAAAAATGTCGAGTCTCGAGAGAGATCAGCTGGGACAAAGGGGTCCGGGCGATTCGGTCTGCGCCGGACTCGTTCGTGGACTCGATCACATCAGAAATCCACAGCTCAATAAGGTAAGAATTTTTTTTTTTCTTTAACGTGACAATTTTTTTTTTACGTTTTATACGTTAAATTTTTTTTTTTTTTTACGTTTTATACGTTAAATTTTTTTTTTACGTTTTATACGTTAAATTTTTTTTTTACGTTTTATACGTTAAATTTTATTTTTTTACGTTTTATACGTTAAATCTTTTTTTTTATCGATCATAAATTCATTCTTCATTGAGTGTCAATGTTTCATCATTTCTTTTTGGTCTTTCATACGAATAGGGATGTGGAAAGCTACGAGCCGTCGGATCGATGTTACATAGAACATAACTCGACCCATCGACAATTTTTTTTTTCGTCTGTGACATGGAACGCGTTGCATCGTCGCGAATGACCTTGTCTCCAGGACCCCGTCGGTGTTTTGATCTTGGAACCTTGGCAATGAATCGAGGAATCGTTGACCGTTGAATAATATATATATTTTTTTTTTACTGTTACTTATGATTGTGCTCGATACGCGTCTTATCGCGGTTTCCTGTTTATTGAGGTAGGATCGTGAGGTTAGAGACAACTTTTTATTTTGTTATCTCGGGTTATCGGACAATTTTTTATATGGATTATCGAACGAGTTGTTTTTTTTTTTTTTTTTTTTTTTTTTTTTACGGTTTTGGAATTAAATGTTGGAAGAGTATTAAGGATTAAATATCCGGTTTTTTAGTAAATTAGTGTTTTTTAGAATTCTTTCGATACTGCGATGGGTTGTGAACTAAAACCGGTTTAACGAGACGTAATTTCGATCGACGGGAATATTTCCGTGGTCCGATGAGTCGGCGAAAAAATTGTACGGCACACGCGCTCGTTGTGAACGAAGTACATTGGATGGTATACAAACAAACAAAATGGTCGAACAATTATCGTTGCGCAATCAGCGAAATAACGTTGTCTTCGACGTGGTTGCGGTTGTAGCGGATCGAAGGAGTAGTGCGGTTATTTTAACGAGGCGGATATATAATTGATGTAACGCGATAGGTAATTGTGGTTGTCCTTCGAGAATCGATATGTAGGTGATTCACGCACGTATCGATCCAGGATGGAGAATTTTTCCGTTCATTGAAGAAGGAAATTGGCGGAAACGTCAGTCAGATGTGCAGAAAAATTGAGGGAAATTGGTTAAAAATGCAATGGTGCGATTTATAGGTTAACTCTGGAAAATCGTTCTCAAACTATTCGCGGATTGTCCAGTTCGGTGAAACCAATCGAGATGAAATTAAACACGGTTATTCTTGCCACTATTCTGCGTCGACTGAGCCAAAATTCATCGAAATACCTTGCCTCAGGCCGGATAAATGACGAATCGCGTTTTCGAAGTGAGCGGTTTAACAGCGCTCCATTACAATTTACTACGCTCCACTACAACCTATAAATATTCTCCGGGGGCTCGTCGTTTAGTCATCGGAAAGAGAACGCTCGCAATCGTTGGAATAGTTTCGCGATATTGCCTATCGTACGTCACAAATGAAATCTTCGATACGCCGATGGTCTTTGGCCCGTTTGAATAATGCTAATATCCCCTTTGACTTACATTATTGAGTTCGCTTGCAGATTTCGTGGCCATAGATGGCACCATCGTCACGGCCATTGCGAGAACTACATTTTTACAACTTTGAATTAAACTTATTCTTAAGGTAATCCTATCGTTGGGTGGGGGATTAAAATTGTATTCCCGTTTGTTCTCACATTGAAAGTGGACCAAGCGTTAAAGTTCATTAAGAAAAGTTGTTGCAAATCGACCAAACAACAACATACTCAAAATTCAAATTGATCCTACGAAAAGTTTATTTGTTATATAATAAACAAAATCATAAATTTTTTTTCCATAAGATTTGTTATAAAAATTAATCGAAGCTTCTTTGATGTCATATAAAAATGTGTGCAAAATTTCAACAGGCTCAATCGACCAAATGATCGAGATACTCGTTGTATAATGTTGCAATATTTAACACGTGCTCTTATGGGAGATTGCGAAAAGTGACGATTTTCAAGAATAAATATCGTGATTTTTGAGTCGATAAAGGCCCCTGAAATTTTACACACATATACATATGACATCAAAGAACGTTTCTGCAAATTTTCAGTGAAATCGTTCATTAAGAAAAATTGTTGCAAATCGACTAAAGAACAACATACTCAAAATTCAAATTGATCCTACGAAAAGTTTATGTGTTATATAATAAACAAAATCATGAATTTTGTTTTCCATAAGATTTGTTATACAAACTAATCGAAGCTTCTTTGATGTCATATAAAAATGTGTGCAAAATTTCAACAGGCTCAATCGACCAAATGATCGAGATACTCGTTGTATAATGTTGCAATATTTAACACGTGCTCTTATGGGAGATTGCGAAAAGTGACGATTTTCAAGAATAAATATCGTGATTTTTGAGTCGATAAAGGCCCCTGAAATTTTACACACATATACATATGACATCAAAGAACGTTTCTGCAAATTTTCAGTGAAATCGTTCATTAAGAAAAGTTGTTGCAAATCGACTAAAGAACAACATACTCAAAATTCAAGTTGATCCTACGAAAAGTTTATTTGTTATATAATAAACAAAATCATGAATTTTGTTTTTCATAAGATTTGTTATAAAGCTAATCGAAGCTTCTTTGATGTCATATAAAAATGTGTGCAAAATTTCAACAGGCTCAATCGACCAAATGATCGAGATACTCGTTGTATAATGTTGCAATATTTAACACGTGCTCTTATGGGAGATTGCGGAAAGTGACGATTTTCAAGAATAAATATCGTGATTTTTGAGTCGATAAAGGCCCCTGAAATTTTACACACATATACATATGACATCAAAGAACGTTTCTGCAAATTTTCAGTGAAATCTAACGGAAACGATGTAACGATACGACTACCTTAACAACAGACTTGAGAATTCGTCCATTTCTTCAAATATGTTAGAAGGACATTGAAGAATCTCAAATGACTGTTGCACGTACCGACGCGTCTCAGCCTAGTTATTCATGACTGCAATGCTATCGCGTGCAATTACCATGCTCCCCCTTCGTTTTCGCATTCGTATCTTGGCTCGCAGCCCCGTAACCAGGAAGAAATTTTTGTGGGGCTCGAATGTGTATATCGATCCGTACCCTCCTGTGTATAAAACGAGGAGCACACCACAGGTCTCTTAGCCGTCGGCCAGAGAGTCGAGAGAGAGACCCGGCAACCGTATCCACGGAAAGTTGTTTTCAAGTCATGGGACTATAAAAAGGAACCAGCACGTTCGATAATCCAATCGCGACAGTGTCACATAATCTCAAAAATATATTTTTCTTTTTAAACGAATTGGTAAAAAAAAATATTATGGAAAAAGATTGGTGGACGTTAGAACCGCGACAAGAACTCTGGATGAGAATTCCCGAGGCACTTCTCGCCATCGATGGAAGGGTATAGTGTTGGATTGATTTACAATACAAAAGAAGAATTCATAATTAAACATTTTTGTTTATCACTGGAAACTCGTATTTTAATCCCTCGTCGAGTTTCTTTTTTTTTCCTTATAAACAAAGTGTCGAGGCGATTAAAAAATGAGTAATTAATTTAAAATACTTGCGTCATTCGTTTTATAGCACCTTAAAAAATACTACAGTTTGCACAACGTCGTGAACAAGGCGGTATAATTCTTTGAGATTAGTCAGAGAGATAAGATTGTTACTTTTCTGCTGTGAAATGCTCGAGTCGAGTTCAAAATAATTCATTGTATTATACATATTTATATCTATATTCGAGAGTGAGTAAAAGTGAGTGTGTACTTTCAGTCCACTCGCTTTTGTAATTTGCTCGACGAACCACAAAGCCCAAAATACTTTAGTTCCCTTCTCCCCTCTGAGAACAATTTATTTGACAAAAAGTTATAAGAGTAAACCTTATAAAAGTTAAACCTTATAAATATAATGTTTAACTAAAAGTTAAACCTTATATTTATATTTAGTTTTATTTTTATATTTATATTTATTACTTATATTTATATTTATTTATTAATATTATTTTATTTATTATTATATTTATATTTATTATTATTATTTATTATATTTATATACTATTATTATTTATTATATTTATATACTTTAAAAAAGTTAAACCTTATATTTATAAGGGTTTAACTTTTTTAAAGTATATAAATATAATAAATAATAATAATAATAATAACGATAAATATAATAATAAATATAAATATAATTTAAATATAATAATAATAATAAAAATAATAATAATAATAATAAAGTATATAAAGTATTTAAATATAAGTTAAACCTTATATTTATAAGGTTTAACTTTTTTGGCCATGGAAAGTTTGTCGAAAGAATTCAACATTTTTGAAACAAATGAAAGTAGCGTTTCCAAGAGTTTTGTTGTCATCGATGCAATGACGTAAACGTTTGCCTCTTTGGCTGCGAGAACAAATCATTCGTCAAAGTTTACACAACAAGATATTATAATCGCTTCCATTTTTTTTTTACAAATCTTCCATACAAAACATTCGCAAAAATTAATCCAACGAAACGGTATCAGGGTTTATTTTTTATTCGTATCGAGCCATTCGATCACGTATGAATTTTTTTTTGAGATAACGCGTTTATCTCGTTTTTATTTGAGAAAGATTTATATAAGAACAGATTGGCTTGTTTACTTTGCGAGCTAACAGATGGCGTTGTAGACAATAACAAAAGTCAGAGATTTAAAACCGATAATTGAACGTAAAAAAAAAAACATTACGAATAATCAGTCGAGGTGATTATTATTTTCTGACTCATGCTTTATTTTGTAGGACGTCGATCGAGTCGAGGAACAAAGGGTAGAGCTGCGGATTTGAAATGCGATAGAAAGAAAGAAAATTATTCGCTTATGAGAATGTACCATGGCCATTGCATTTCCGGAGTAACGATCTCTCCTACGACATTGTAATAATCGTATTCCTTGGTTTACCGTCCGAGGAGCAAAAGTCTTCTAACTAATCAATATTACTCAATATTCATCGAGGCAAAGTCTGCGCCTCGACGCACCGGCCCAGACGGAAAGAACTGGATAAATAACAACTCCGTCTCGAGGTTCCCAATGCAAAGTTCATTGTTCAATTCTTGTCTATATCGAGGCGATTTAAAGAGAAACAAAACAAACAAATTTTGTCGATATTTTGTAAAACAAATGTTATCAATGTTTTTCTTAGATTTGTTACACAACTTTCTTTATTTGCAACTGGACACATTGTTGAGCAAGTGTTGGTTGATGATTGGAGTTGGTTTTATTTAATTTCATCATAATTGTGAGTCGTGTCGATTTTAATTGCTACATGTTTAACGGTTTTTAATACTTTGGGTTTGTACAACGAATTTTGTAACTTGCCCAACCGCGAAGGGTAATCTAGGTATGAGTCTAGATGGTTAATTGTTGAGATTTATCTTAATGTCACGAGCTGCATCATACTTCGACCTCATTACGTAGTTGATTGTTACGCGATCGTGTAATAAAAAGGATCGTTGTCGGTATAGTGAACTGGGTTGGAAGATTATGTGGTGAAAGTCGTGACGAGACTTTATAAAGGATCTTTGTTCACTCCGTCAAACGCTCATCGCAATTTCCTAGCTATTTATTCGAGTTGCTGGCAATTTGCTATTGTTCCATAATATTAAGTTTTTTGCATTTATGTTTTTTTTTTTTTTTTTTTGAATGAATTTATCATGGTTTTCCAAGGTCATAGAGGATTAAGATAGTTGGCGACATTGTTGAAGAGCCAATCAAAGTTGTTTAAATGCTAATGGCACATTTACTGGAACCGATGATATGAGTTGAGCCTTAGGACACAATTTTGGAGGTTAGACCCGGTTCTTCAATGCTAGAAAAAAAGCTGTAAAACGCGTTTCGCACATCCGATCGGGATGAAACTTAGCTTAATTATTTCTTGCCACGATTTTCTGTCGACTGCGCTAAATTTTATCTCGAACCGTTGCGTCATGTCGAAGCATTTACAAATCGCGTTTTCGAGGTGGTGGGAATGTGCAACTTGCATCGTAAGAAAAATTAAATCACTGCAAGGTGGATTATTTATTGTAAGTCAAAGGAAACCAACTGATTTCAATCTACAGAATACTAACCTACGAAACGAGACAATTAGAGAAAAATATTCGACAATGACCCGTTGCTCTAGGCAACAGTGCGATCGAATCAATTGTCAGGCTTCGATCCTTGGTCTAATTAAACTCGCGACGTGATCCAGGCCAACATCCTCAGGGTGTATTCCTCTAGCTGAGATAATTGAAAATGTCTCTATAACGCTATGATAAATAGATGATAATATTGCACACGATGCGGGTGTTCCAAGTGTGAAACAAGATAATAATAATAAAAAAGGAATCATATTGGGCGATCGCCCATCCACAGGCCTTTCACTCTCGCTTTGCGAAGGTCTCTAGTTTTTATCGATCGTCTCGATAATCAAAGGAGTGTCCGATGTCAGGGTCAGCTCAATACGCTCCCGTTTCATTCTTTAAAACACTTGTGCAATCACTTGCTCGGTGCATGCCAAGAAAAAAAAGTTTTCGATGATAATGAATTATTAGAAGGAAAACGATTTGTAAATTCGACCATGAACAATTAACAACAAACATCTAATCGATAATGAATTTTTCAGGGCATGGCCTTCAGCATCGAGGAGAGACAGACCTTGGGTATTCATGGTCTTCTCCCGGCAGCTGTGAAAACCCAGGAAGAACAACTGGAGCTGTGCAGCTTGAATTTGGATCGTTACACCGATGATTTGTCTAAATACATTTACCTAACGAGTCTACTTGTAAGTATTGTAAGATTTACTAAATCCGAATAAAATTTACTACTAAATTGTATTAATTGTATTAATTATTTTTGCAGGACCGTAACGAAAGACTCTTCTACCGTTTCCTTGGTTCGAACGTCGAGAAAATGATGCCACTCGTTTATACCCCAACTGTTGGTCTGGCGTGTCAAAAATTCGGTCTTATTTATCGACGTCCACGTGGCTTATTCATAAGTATTCATGATAAAGGCCATGTCTATGAGGTCATCAAAAATTGGCCGGAGCATGACGTTCGAGCTGTCGTAGTAACGGACGGTGAAAGAATTCTTGGTCTTGGCGATCTCGGTGCTCACGGTATGGGAATTCCTATTGGAAAGTTGTCTCTGTACACCGCCCTTGCTGGTATAAAACCTCATCAGTGTCTACCCGTGACCCTCGACGTTGGTACAAATACTCAGGTGAATAACTGTTACGAACCACCGAGATATATATAAATCCGTAGCTCGAGTATTTATAAATAGAGTGTTAAAACAATCTCGACGCTGAGTTTTGACCGCTCTCTCGAGCACCAAGGTTACAAATGTATTCGAATATTTATCGCATTGTTTTTCTCGCAAATTTTGTTTAATACAAACGCTTTGTTCACTTCCAGTCTCTCCTCGACGATCCGCTTTACATCGGACATAGACACAAACGCGTCACCGGACAAGAATACGACGAGTTTCTTGAGGAATTCATGACAGCGATCGTTCAACGCTACGGACAAAATACTCTCATTCAGTTCGAGGACTTTGGTAACGCAAATGCGTTCAGACTGTTGACGAAATATCGTGATCATTATTGCACGTTCAACGACGATATTCAGGGCACCGCAGCTGTTGCGGTAGCCGGACTTTTGGCTTCGTTACGTGTAACAGGAACGAAACTTGTCGAAAACACTATCGTTTTCCAGGGTGCCGGAGAGGTAATTACTTTAAGAAAAAACTTGTATCGTGAAAGAATCGTTTATATAGGATAATTTCTAATTTCATCCTTCACCCTGTTTCGTGCAGGCTGCCCTTGGTATCGCTGGCCTTTGCGTGATGGCCATGAAGAAGGAGGGCGCCACCGACGCCGAGGCCAAGAGTAAAATCTGGATGGTCGATTCGCGTGGTTTGATAGTGAAAAATCGTCCAAGTGGAGGAATAACCGAGCACAAGCTTCACTTCGCTCGTGACAACTCTCCTATCGACACTCTGGCCGAAGTTGTAACTACAGCGAAACCTACGGTCCTAATAGGAGCTGCTGCCATCGGCGGTGCCTTTACGAAAGAGATCTTGCAATCCATGGGACAATTCAATCAAAGACCCGTTATATTTGCTCTTAGTAATCCAACCAGTAAAGCCGAGTGTACGGCCGAGGAAGCTTATAAAGCTACGGAGGTGAGAAATGTTTTTTTTTTTCTTAATAAAACTCCTGTAATGTTGCTACGTTTTAAGACAAACAGCTGACATATTCAGACTCTTCAATGTTAGCAATTTCACGATTACTAAAAAACAACTTATTCCTTGAACAACAAAAAAACAGGGTCGCTGTATCTTCGCCAGTGGTTCGCCCTTCGATCCGGTGACTTTAAACGGCAAAACTTATCATCCCGGTCAAGGAAACAACAGCTATATCTTTCCAGGAATCGCACTGGCTGCAATATGCGCAGGAATGCGAGTCATACCCGAAGAAACTTTTTTGATCGCTGCAAACGCACTTGCCGACATTGTAACAGAAGGAGATTTGGACAGTGGAAATCTTTATCCGCCTTTGCAAGACATTCAAGCATGCTCATTGAAGATTGCTACCAAGATAATGGAGCACGCTTACCGGGAATGTAAGTTTGCTGGCTCAATTACAGGTGAATTATCGTATTGTTCCTTCGAGCTAGAAATTATAGTTAATTGTTCTCTTTTTTCATTTATAGCCATTGCTACCGTACATCCAAAGCCCACGGACTACGAGGAATTCATCAAAGCCCAGCTCTACGATACAAACTACAAGACTGCTATTCCCGCGACGTATTCATGGCCGAAGTTGTAAACAACAGAGAAGATACTTATCAAAAGCGTTCCACTCGGCAAAACTTATCATTTTTATAGACGCACGAGTATCTTCAACGTATACGAAGAATCCGTCTGCGTCAGTGCGATGCGAACAAACAACGAGCCAAACGAATTCCGTCGGGCCTGATCTATTTAAAGTTTTGCGAGGTGCGCAGAGAAGAAAAGGGGGTCAAAGAATAACAAATAGAGAAAATTAATAATTCCAATTAATCTAACCGGGCTGGCCCGGTCAGACTTTTTTGAGCTTGTGTATACATATAAAGAAAACAAAAAATAAGAATAATATATTAATTATCGAACGCGAAAAGTATGAGGCGCGTGGATTTTTGTCACAGCACACGCTGAAGTTCCTGAATGTTTTTATGTCCGAGACAGCGATCGGCATGGTTGGCCGTTTTTTTTTTATTTAAATAGACGTCCTGCAGAGACGCCTTCGTCGTTTTATGTAAGAAGGTTCAAAGAAATAAAGTCACAAGTCACGATATTCCATTCGTATTTTTGTTTCGTTTAAAAGAAGGATGTATCTTTATTGCTATAATTATGGATTTCTTTCTTGTTCAAAAAAAAAGAAAAGAAAACAGTATTTATATTTTCCATTTGCGTTGAACATGTTTTTTAAAATATTTTTAAACGCAAGATATGACATTACGAAGGGGGTGCGTAAAGTCTCTCTTTCGAGATGAAACAACGAAGAGACATGGTTTATCGTTCTTCTTTTATGTTAAATTTATTTTAATTTTCATCGCGATAAATCGAGTTGGAACGCTCTGGAAAAGAAACGCTGCTCGATTGGTGGGACAAAGTTTTTGGGGATTGAGGCAATTGTGTTACACTCGAGATATTCGTACGCGCCTACATATTTACTTTTTTTTTCTTTCTTTGTTTGTTTTATATTTACAGGATGAAAAACTACAGTAAAATACGGCTCGAGTTTATTTCGTCATGTACCGCGTACTTATTTATGAATAACCTAAATATGTAATCATCATTGGAACGGAAAAATCAAAAGTATTCATCTGGGACATACGTATTGTTTTTTTTCTCTCTAGTTTTTTCTGCTTTTTCATTCGTTGAATCGTCGGGCTCTCGTGGAGCTTCAAATTCTAACTTTCCCAATCAGAATACTCGATTCACATCGAGACAAATCGCGCAAATCATTTGATCCGGTTTTTGTTTTCTCTACTACGAAAAGAAAAAGATTTTATAACTCCTCACGATCGAGCAGAGACGATTCCTGATCGTTTTTTGTTCAATTTCCCCGTCAAGAAAATATTTAAAGCACGGTGACCTCGCTTCTTAGTTAACAATTTTGGCGACGTTCAAACTCGTCGAGTTAATTCTCCTAAATTCAATGCTTTAGCGCTTACATAGTTCTTCGTTATCACGTTTGATCGCGAGAGAAAAGATAAAGACGATTCGTATTTTTGTTTCTTCTTTTTTCTCCTCATCACTTCATACTCCGTTAATTTCATTTTACCCGAGCTAAATTCAATGTACAGCTTGATTAGTTATAAATTCTTGCGACCGCTGATCGATGTTTACTCCGAAATTTTCGTTCTTTGTTATTTGTTTTTTTTTTTTTGTTGTTTTTGTTGTGTTGCATCGTGGCATCGTAATAAAATAAAAGGATAAAATGTACAGAAGAGCATTATAAAATGTGTGTGTATTACAATTAGGAGAGGGACGCGGTTACGCATAGCTGAACAGACACACAGATTTCGTTTCGCGCCGATTTTGTTTTGTTTTTTTTTTCAATTATCCCAGGCCTATCTTCGAAGATGATTTTACCGTTTCTTTTAATAGTTCTATTCCTTATTTACCACAGCGGGTCATCGAAACTCGCGTCGGAGAATAAAAGGAGTACTCCAGTTGTCACGAGCCATAAAATCAAGAAGGTAGCAAACGGGTGCTTCTGAAGTAATAGAGGTGTCTGTCCAGTAGGGAAGTTGGCCCCTCTCCTAACTTCATCGTGAGAGTGAGTGCGAACGCTCGTGCGCCTCTTGAGAGTCACCGGCAGCCCGGAGATCCGTAAGTCTCTGTGATGCCGGAAGAGCATCAAAAAAGCGATGCGTGAGAGCTTCTTTGAGTGTAATGCGTTGAGCTGGCTCGTACTCCAGCATCCTTTGTATCAGATCGAACAATTGTCGATGTTCCTCCTCGTCCGACAGCATGTAACGCTGTAAGAAAAAGTACGTTCATTAGTCAATTGGCACTGGTACAACGAAATACACATTGATGAAAAAGTCGCTATAATAGAAAGCCTTTTACAAATGAATTTTTGTGTATAAAGCTTACATCTAAAGGTTTGCAGTTATCCCGCACATAGCGTCCAGCTGAACTCTTGTGGTCCCAGTCCAATTTGCCGCGATAAAAGTACTTTGTCTTCGTCTTTCTCATCATACGATAAGGTATGTTGCCAAGCGTGCGTTCCATCATAGCGAGATGTTCACGATTGTCGTGAGTCTGAAAGAGCGTTATGCCGAGATACAGCTCGAAGAGTATACAGCCAATGGACCATACGTCGCAGGGCTGCGACCAGCCAAGTTCGAGAATGACTTCCGGTGCTCTGTAGTGTCTCGTACTGACGATTGTGCTATGATGCTCGTGATCGAAAGTCGCGCTTCCGAAATCGATGAGTCTTATGTCCGTTCTCTTGACTCGTCTGCCCTCCTTTCGCTTGAACAGTAAAAACATCTTTTTGAAACGATTAACAGTGAAAATAACATCACCGTTTTCCTCGGTGTTGCAACGATCATGAGAATCGACGACACGCGTGAGAAACGGCGGTTGAGCTTGACACCAGGGCAAAGTCCAACTGTTCCAATATTCCACACGACCTTTGGTTTCCATAAATTACTTACCTTCTTAGTATTTCCGGTCGTCTCGATTTCAGAGTCAACGAACAGTATGTTCTCAGGCTTCAGGTCAGTGTGCGTCAGCTTATTGTCATGAAGAAACTTTACCGCGTAGCAAAGCTGATACGCCATGTGTCTTACGTGTTCCAATGGATATGGCTGATAGTTGCTGTCCCGCTGTTTTAAAGACACAATTTACAAAATTAGAAAAACCTCTTTTTCATCAAATAACGAATCTTATCAAACTTATTCCAATCTCTTCAACACTCACCAAAAAGTCGAAGACACTAAGACCAAGCATCTCGAAGGCGATGCACATGTGACCGCGATAGTTGAACCAATCCAACATCTTTACGCACAAGCTAAAACAACAAGGAAACAAATTTTAATGACATAAAAGCAAATTGACTTTTGATTGAAAATTAATTCACAGATACTAACTGTTGACCCTCGGGATCTTTACTGGAGATTTTCTCGAGGGCATGAATCTCGAGCTTGGCCGCTTCGCGATATTTCTCCACATTTTTAATAATCTTCAACGCCATCACGTGATCCCTGTTTAACAAAATTAGTTAGAACAATTTCTTATAGCGATGTGAATATTCTTTCTCATCAAATTTCCCTTTGCACACTGTTTTTTCTTTTCTAAGAGATATTCTTCCAACCCCGGCAAGTTCCCAAGTATAAAATTCGCTGTTTTATCCAAGAAAAAGTATCGATTCGAAAACTGCTCGTAAAATACAAATCGCAGCGCGACAATTTTCCACAGAATGTGCGAAACGAGCTTTCACGAGGTGCAAGGTCGTCTACCAATAGCTATCACGGACGCCAAAGGGTAGACGTTTAAATGAGAAACGCATCGCCGTTCGCACTAGACGAGACAAACGGTGCCAGAGCTTTAACCAGCGATGCGTTCAAGCAATAATGAAACTCGTGAATGTCAACCGATGTAGGTGGTTGACATATACATTTAAATATATCCTAGACATTTCCAGTTATTCCCACAGCAACCCACGTCTCCGTTCAACAATTTTCCTTTGGACAATTCCAAGTTTACAATTTATGAACGTACAACGTTTTTTTTTTTGCATCGTTGAAACGAGACAAATTCTGGATTTTTTCAGCGACAAGAATATAAATGTAAATACAAACTTTGTAGTTGCTTAATAAATAAAACGCAAGTACTAGATACATAAAAAATATACAAAATTTTAACAACTTCCGGTTTAACTTATGAAATGTAAATACAAAGTTTGTAGTTGCTTAATAAATAAAACGCAACGTATTAGATATATAAAAAATATACAAAATTTTAACAACTTCTGGTCTAACTTACGCGACGATAATTGACACGTGACAAAAACTTACATTTGCAAATCCTTAACCTTGACAACTTTTCCAAAAGTACCCTCTCCAAGGGTGGCCAGTACTTTATCTGCAAATGCAAAAAACGGGGTAAGTATCCAACTCGTATCGGACCTCGCGAACATTGAGGTCGTAACATTACTCGCGATTTCGTGGCTGTCTAAGAATTAAAAAATTAACAAAAATACATTTTGATATTCACTATTTTTTGTTTTGAAACTATCATTCTTATTTCTTCTCAAGCTGAGACTGAGTCAAAACGTTTTGCAAAATAGAAATTGCTTACAATTCAGAATTTTCCATTCGTCGAAAAGTTGGAGAAAGAAAAGAAATTCGAGCCACGAAAACGGAGCCGGACCTTGACACTCGCTCGGCCGGAAGCGTGCAATTAAATTACACGATTACGAATAGCTGTTACGAGTAATAATAGATAGATAGAATCTTTAACAGCCTCGATCAAGAGTGATTCTGCTATTTTGTTTTTTTTTCTTTCTTTTTTTTTGTTCTAGTTTCTTTTTTGCCTTTTTCGTTATCCTACAGAACCCTACGAACCCTAACCGAGCAGTAACAAGGGCGAGTGGCACTTTCTCCCTGTCGTCGGTTGAGCATTAAAAATACTTTTGACGACCCGGGGTCGTTAAATCGTTGCAAACAAGAAGAAAGAGAGACAGTGATAGAGAGAAAGAAAGAAATCAAGACAGATAGAGAAATAGAAAGTGAAATTTGTGTTTTGTGCTCGGTGGGGCAGGAAAGAGAAGAAATAAATATAAACAAAAAAAAAAAAAAACAAAGAAGAAGAAGAAGAAGAAAAGGATTGCATCGTGAACAGCGAGAAAATGCCTTCTCGTCACGCGTTTAAGATGATCCGAGGAACGCGTCGTCGACTCTCGTTTTCTCTCGTGATACTTGTAAAGGCGAAAGAAGAACGGCTTCGAGCCACGATGGTATCGAGTCACCGACATTCTCGTTTGGATTTCGTTCACCGACGATTTTCTCGCTCGTCGTGCCAACCGAGAATGCCTCTCCTCGACGTAAGACACACACCGAGACGACGACGCGTTCCTCAGTGAGGAAAAACTGAGGAGGATTCCACGATACGACTCTCTACGATTTTATACAAAATGTCACCATCTGCAAAAACATATTTTAAATTGAAAACAAAACCAAACGTATTTCTTTGTTTTAATCACAAATTGTTCTTCCTCTTTTTTGTCTCTAGAAAATTGAATTAAAAGAATGATTTACTTTATACAAATTTTCTTGTAACGTTTGGAAACAATTTTTTTGTAAATTAAAAATAAAAACAGAAACGTGAATGAATGATTTGATAAGGAATTACAATTCTTAATCCTCTTAATTTGTGACCGAGAGACATGTGTAAAGACAGAGTTAGACAGAAAGAAAAATGTGTGTGTGTGTGATGGAAACCAACGAATATAACGAAAGATGTGAATTTTATGGTTTATGTTAATTGCGTGTGTAATTATAGAGAAAGTATAGGCAGAGAGAGACAGATGGACAGACACAAGAGATAGAAATATTATTAATCGCTAATGGGCAAATATATATAGATATATATATATAAATATATATAAAACCGTAGACGACCCATCGTAGGGTCGCAAATATTTTGTTCGTAACTGTGTCAACTATTCGTTTTTTAGTTACTTGTACGTTTTAGTGATTGTATCTTTGTTCTGTATTGAATGATTGTATATGTCTGTATCTGTCTGAATGTCTGTGTACGTGTAATGTATAATGAGTTGACTTTGTTTTCCTTAAAATCTACTACAATGAGTGTATTCACGTATTCACGAACATCTATTTGCCAGGATGTCGCCGGATTGGTAAACAAGGTGGCCGTCTTCGTCATCCTCGACGGAGGGCGGTCGTGGGCTCTATATCGACGACGTCGAACCCGGTAGTAGAAGTGTGATCAACGGATAGAGCGAGAAGGATGCGAGGCGCCCACAAAGGGTTTACCCAGATTGTGTGTCGTTAATGTCGTAGAGGAGGACGGTTTTTGTTTGTATACGAAGACGACGACGACGACGACGACGACGACGACGTAGCAGCGGTAATCCCGGTTGTATTCCACGAAGAGAGGATGAGAGGTCCACGTGGTAGAATATATATTTGATCCAACCCAATCGTAGAGGTAGATGGAAGTAGTAGTAGCCAGGAAGAATCGTCAGGTCGCGAGTTGATGTAGGTAGAGTGATTAACATCCAAGTTGATCCAAGTTGATCCAAGTTGTGCGTTGAGATCCGGAGTAGAGAGGATTCCGTTGATATTGCAGGGGTGTCGACGAAGACGAGGTATGTTGACGACGAGAGGTTGACGACGAGACGTTGACGACGTTGACACGTTGACGACGAAGGGGGGAAGAAGAATTGATAATGGGACGATGTCCGCGGTTGAATCATTGTTTGCATGACGTCAACGTGGTCACGAGTTGGTAACGAGATTCCATCCAATGTTTGTTTTGATTGGTTTGTTTGTTTTGTTTTTTTTTTTTTTCATCAGGAGGAAGACAGGAAGATTCGTAGGTTTTTGCACAACGAAGCATATTGTGTTGTTGTTGTTGTTGTTGTTGTTTTGGTAATTTGGTTGTTGTTGTTTTTGCATCGACCCACCATCATCGTCATCGTGATTATCACCACCATCATCATCGACATCATCATCATCATCATCATCGACATCATCGACATCATCGACATCATCGACATCATCATCATCATCATCATCATTGAATCATCGTTGTCAAAATTGGTTCACCAATACCCAGAGGTTCGGGGAGACAGAGAGAGCGCGGCCCCAGTCGAACGACCATTCCGTGGTTCCATATTCCATTCCATTACAACGGAGATGTAACCCAACAATCAGAGAGAAAGGGGAGAGGGCAAAATGGTTTGCCAAGTCAGAAAGTTGCGGTTACGAAATTTACCATCGGCACAAAGCACTCTTTTTTTTTTTTTTTTTTTTATATATTTATTCTTATTATTCTTTTTCTTTCTATTGCTTTTCTTTTCTTTTCGTTTAAATTCAAATCTGTTTTTATCTGTTATTAATCGTTATTGATCTTAATCGTAATCGAACCGTTTTTTCATCTCCACGATTATATCTTGCTCGATCGTTACACGATTTTATTTATATTCGTCTTGAATTTTCTTCATTTTAACATTTTCTCGTCTAGCCCGCGACAATCTTTGATTCGTCCCAAAAATTAAACAATAAAACAGGATAAATATATATATTATACATATACATATATAAATATATATATATGTATATTATATTATATATTATATATAATATAATATATTATTATATTATATATTATATATAATATAATATATTATTATATTATATATTATATATAATATATAATTATAATATATATATATATATATAATATAATATATTATATTATAATATAATAAATTATATTATAATATATTATATATACAATATATTATATATTATAATATATAATTATATATATTATAATATATTATATTATATTGTATATAATATAATATATTATTATATTATATACAATATAATATACTATTATATTATATATATATAATATAATATATTATTATATTATATATATGTATAATATATTATATATTATTATATTATATATATAATATATAATATATTATATATTACATATATATGTTTATGTATAACAAGAATCGGGAAGAACCGAAAAGTCGAGCGCGACGACGAGGAAAAATGAAGCAAAACTTAAAATGAGAAAAATTATTGACAAAATTCGATCGAGCGAATGATTAATTGTTTCTTTTTGAAAATTTTCTTTTGTTTCTTTTTTTTTTTTTTAGTTTTTTAAAAGCAGCTAAAGCTTGAAAAGAACCGAGCTTTATCGACAGTGAACGAAGCAAACTGTTTTTAATTCTTTTAGCAAAATTTTCTTTACAAAAGAACTTTCATCTCGACTCGACAAAATTGGTAAATGACAAAAATGATAAAGAAGTCGCAAAGGAAAGAGAAATTAACGGGACTGCTTCGAAGGACCTTAAACAAACCTTCGCGGCTCTTAAAACGTCTCGTAGGGGCGTTTTATCATTTTTTTTTCTACTCTTATTTTGCTTTCTTTTTTTTTTTTTTGGTCTTTTTATTTTTATCTTTTTCGTTCTCGTTTTTTGTTCGTCAATCATCATTTATCTTTTTTTCTTTTGGTTCATTTCTGTTCTTCTTTCTTATTTTATTTACTTTCATCGATACGTATAATAATGCGATCGGGACAATAATTTAAAAAGATAAGACGATTTTTCTTTTCATTTTGTTACTTTAATCGTTATTTACGTTCTAAATTGTTGTACTTACGTGCATCGTCGAAACGCTCTCGCCACGTTAATCGCGATTTAGGAAAAACAAACATTGAGAAGAAGAAAACAAAAAAAAAAAACAAAAATAATAAAACAGTGTAACATGCGCGATTATCGTGCCGAGTCCCGTTCGCGAGATTCGTCGATCATCAACGATCGACTTGATTTTCTTTTTTTCTTTTCAGACAGAGATAGAAAGATAGAAGGGTAGATAGAGAGAGAGAGAGAGAGAGAGAGATTGAAGAGAGTGAGCGAGAGAATTGGAGGTGAGGAATTTGGAGAAGAAATTGAGAGAAAGAGAGAGAGAGATTATTTTTTGGGTCGACTCGTGTACGTTTCTTTTGATTTCTTCTTTTTCCTCGATGAGAAAATAATATGAAAACGCGACACACGTTTTTCGTTTCTTTTCTGGCTCGACGATAGTGCATTAGCTTTGTCCAAGCGAGTCGAACGTGTTCCATGTTCGATTTTTCCATTAGTCACACTTTGGACAAAAAAGGTTTTTCTTTTTTCTTTTTTTTTTTTCTTTCAAGAAAAGCAGAAGTGTCGGCGAGATTTATTTTACTGCTGGGTTGGATATTTGTAATTTTGCTCAATGAGGATTGCTAAATTTTCCACGATTATTCTCTCGTTTCTGTTTTTTGTTTTGGGGAATTGAAAGTTGTTTTGAAAATGTTCGAGTGGCAAGTTTGCTTCTTTTGAAAGAAAAGAAAAATTGTCTTTTTGTGGAATGTGACTAATGGCTGAGCAAGAATTTAGGACACGTGATTCAGTTTTTAGATCTTCGAGCTTCCATTTTTCCATTCGTCACACTTTGGACAAAAAAGGTTTTTCTTTTTTCTTTTTTTTTCAAGAAAAGCAGAAGTGTCGTTGAAGAGATTTATTTTACTGTTGGGTTGGATATTTGTAATTTTGTTCAATGAGGATTGCTGAATTCTCCACGATTATTCTCTCGTTTCTGTTTTTTTTTTTTTTGGGGAATTGAAAGTTGTTTTGAAAATGTTCGAGTGGCAAGTTTGCTTCTTTTGAAAGAAAAGAAAAATTGTCTTTTTGGGGAATGTGACTAATGGCTGAGCAAGAATTTAGGACACGTGATTCAGTTTTTCGATCTTCGAGCATCCATTTTTCCATTCGTCACACTTTGGACAAAAAAGGTTTTTCTTTTTTCTTTTTTTTTCAAGAAAAGCAGAAGTGTCGTTGAAGAGATTTATTTTACTGTTGGGTTGGATATTTGTAATTTTGCTCAACGAGGATTGCTGAATTTTCCACGATTATTCTCTCGTTTCTGTTTTTTGTTTTGGGGAATTGAAAGTTGTTTTGAAAATGTTCGAGTGGCAAGTTTGCTTCTTTTGAAAGAAAAGAAAATTGTCTTTTTGTGGAATGTGACTAATGGCTGAGTAAGAATTTAGGACACGTGATTCAGTTTTTAGATCTTCGAGCAACGAGCCAATTTTTGCTAGATAGAAAAAAAAGTAATTCGCAAAGAGACACACACATTTTGATGAACGATTTTTCCAAATTCGTTGTTTTTGTTTTCCTAACGAGTCGATTAAGATTGTAAATAGAATAATCGTTTTCTTCTCAACGATTAGATAGTTTTCTTCATCCTTGTGTAATAATGTTCCAACAGTAACGACACGTTGGATAAGCCAGTCGTCGAACACGAATAACGACAGCAATGTAGAAAAGAAAAAACGAATAAAAATAAAACGAAATAGAGCGCGAATTGGAACACGAAGAGTTTCGTAAGCCAATTGGAAGCAAAAGCTCGATCTCTTCTCTGTCGTTGGATACGTTTAGAGTGAGTCGTTGAGAGAAGAAGTAGAGAGGAAGAAGAAAAATCAATCTCAGGGATGAACTACTCGTTCTAATCTCGTCCGAGGGAAATATTCTCACGGCTAATGCCAGGCAATTCTCGAGTTTTTCGTCTCTAACTTTTGGCGGCAGGCACACACACACGCACACACAATTAAGTAAAAGAAACAGATATTAGTTCAAATTCGACGTTCTTTGAGTTTTTTTTCAACCACGACTCAATCCCAATTTTATAAATAAACACTGGAATTACAACGACGAGACACTCAAAGACATGTTTCTGCAACTCGGTTAATTCAGCTCGTTAAAACAAGAATTAAACGTTAAAACCAAATTATATAAAAATAGAAAAAAAAAACTCCAACTTGGAGAACGTAAAACGTTATCAGTTTTTCAAACTGTGAGTTCACGCTGTGAGTTTCTTCGGTTTTTTTCTTTGTCTTCCAAAACAAAAAAAACAAGGCAATTCGCGTTGTTCCCAACGAAGAGAAAACAATGGGAGAAAACCAACGAGCTTCTCGTGACAAAAGAAACAAAACTCTCTCGATGTGCGGCAAGAATGAAAACCACGCAAACCAACGCGATTCTCCCGGACGAAACTTACAATCGCGTTGCTTAAAGAATCGCTATTATTCGCATCGTTTCGCGTTTTCGAGGTCTTAATCCCATTCCTCTGATACTTGCTGGCAATAATATCCGCGGTACTTGGTTTCTGTTCGCTAACGTCGCCAGTAGAATTCCCATAAGCGTCGTCGATCGCGGTGTATTTCATGATCAAGCCTTGTATCTCTTTTCTCTTGGTCTCACGTTCGGTGAGTGCCTCGTCTTTAGCAACATCGTTAACTATCGTCGATTCGTTATTGCCGATCGTTGGTGTTCTCTCGACGTCCCTCGTGATTCTCGGTACAACAGGACTTTTGGTTTTTTCATCAGGACGATTTTTGTGACGGGATAACGTCGAGGTAGATCCATCCAGCTGTTCGCTCTTACCGCTACGATGCAACGGTCTTACTTTACGATTTTTAGTCTCGGCATGGCCGGATTTGTGTCTACCGTAATGTCGATAAGCCTCGGAATTGACGAGACTACGACGATCGATTCTCTGATAGCCAGGAGTTTTTTCGCGTCTTGGTTCACGACTGGAAGTTGAGCTTACGTAGGGGTAAGCCTTCTCGCTGAGTAGAACGCTGGTTGAACTTTTACCGATGGCTCGTGGTAAGGACGGTTCGATCGTTTTGTCGTCACGGATGTAAGGACTTGCTTCGCGTCCGAGATAGCCACGACGTTTGTAATAGTCGCGCAGTGTTTCCTCGACGCGAGCGTAAGGACTTCCCTCGGATCTTAGGAAGCCACGACGTTTGTAATAATCTCGGAGAGTCTCGTCGTCGCCACGTTTCTTCTCATCGCAACGATCCAAGATCGGTGATTTTCTCAAGGTTGTCCGATCCGCGGTCGAGGATGGTCCACGGACTCTTGTCGTTAATCGTTGCAGCAAACTCGTGCAGGAGTCGGACAGCAACTGGGTGACGCTTGTTGTTGACGAACGAGTGTAACGATTCCTTCGTCCCGACGACGTTGTCGATGATCCTGGCTGACGCGTTGACGACATATTGTCGCGGGAGCCGAATATGAACATGAGGGAAGAAGAAGATTATTGGATTAACGAGGAGGTATTAATGGAGAGAAACAAAAGTTTCTTTTTTAGCAAAATCACTTTCTTCACGTGTCTTGATTTTTGTTCTTGTTGTTTTTTGTTTCCTTGGCTTGTTTCTACTCTCAAAGATCCCGGAAGTTAAACGGTTGATCGCACTTTACGGTCGTTTACAGAAGGGAAGAAAAAAATGGGAGATGAAGAAGACGATGCAACGAGGAAGATAAACAGATTTAATCCATCTGGCGCCTCTTTCTCTTTCTCTCTCTCCAGATGATACGGATTTTAATAGCCCACGAAGGTGACGGCAGCGACCTCGAAGCTCGTGGATCTCTTCTTCTTCTTCTTCTTCTTTTAACTCGTTCTTGTTCTTGTTCTTCTTCTTCTTCTTCTTCGTGACGCAATCGGACTCTTTCACCGAGATCGCAGTAAGACTTTCAGCCGAGAATCTTTCGAGTCAATAGTCGAATTAAAAAAGATCCAAAATCCTTTTCCCCGCTGTTTGAAGGAAGGTCACGGTAGTTAAATCCACAAGGTCAAGTCACCGGGTGGTGCGAAGAAGCGATTGCTTCCTTTCCTCGTAAATTCACACGTCGTCCCGTTGCCTCGACGAGGATATCGTCTCGTAATCGGACTTTACCTCGTCGTTGTCGAATCGTCACGATTTTTTCGTCGACATCGCGCTGACGAGATGACTAACCGAGCGAGATGAAAAATAAAAGGAAGGTAGTAAAGAAGAAATAACACCGATCGTAATCCCCTCGCGATGATGATTCGAACTCGACCAAGTCACCGAACGAACTAATAGACGAGGACGAGTTAGCGATGGCTCGCTTTTTCGACGGTAGGGAGAGACCCGGAGGAAGCGGGGAAAAGATAGCGAAAGAGAAGAGGGGAAAATTTGTATATGCGTGTGTGTTCGTCGCTGTTTGGTACCCGCGCGTTTCTCGTCGTCGGGTGTCCGTCGCTAGAGGACCGACGTACGAACTACTGGTTGGGGCGAAAAGCTCTCGCCCCGCCAAATACTGTCGTACTAAAAATACCGGTCGAGCCGAGGCGCGCGTTAAGACTTCGTGGGCTCCTCTTGCTACACACGAAATAATGCGTCCTCGCGTTGCTTCTCTAGTGGAAGAGCGAGATGATCGACTCTTGCGAACTTAAGAGAGTCGTCTTAAGTGAGAAGAGAGGAGAGAGGTAAGTTGAGAGAAGAGACTAATCGACCCGCGCTCCCCCTTGCGGGGATGGAAGACAACATGGGGTTCCGGGGGGACGACGTTCCCAGTCGTGACCAGAGGGGGGTCACACTCGACGCCAAAGGTCTATCATAATCGTGTTTAAGGTAGTCCTATCGTTGGGTGAGGGATTAAAATTTTATTCCCGTTTTTTCTCACATTGGAAGTGGACCAAGCGTTAAAGTTCATTAAGAAAAGTTGTTGCAAATCGACTGAAGGACAACATACTCAAAATTCAAATTGATCCTACGGAAAGTTTATTTGTTATATAATAAACAAAATCATGAATTTTGTTTTCCATAAGATTTGTTATAAAAACTAATCGAAGCTTCTTTGATGTCGTATAAAAATGTGTGCAAAGATTTAGAAGGCTTCACCGAGTAGAGGTCAAGATATTTATGGATGAAAATGCAACTTTTAACACGCGCTCTTATGAGAAACTATTAAAAATTCTGATTTTCATCAATAAATATCTCAACTTCCACGTGTTAAAACCTTCCAAAAATTGTTACACATGTATATATGACATCAAAGAAGATATATCCAAATTTTCAACAAAATCTTAAGAAAACGATAATAACATTGAGGTGGAGGATTAAAATTTGATTCCCATTTTTTTCTCACATTGGAAGTGAACCAAGCGTTAAAGTTCATTAAGAAAAGTTGTTGCAAATCAACTAAAGAATAACATACTCAAAATTCAAATTAATCCCACGGAAAGTTTATTTGTTATATAATAAACAAAATCATGATTTTTTGTTTCCATAAGATTCGTTATAAAAACTAATCGAAGCTTCTTTGATGTCGTATAAAAACGTGTGTAAAATTTCAACAGGTTTCATCGACCAAATGATCGCGATACTCGTTGTATAATGTTGCGATATTTAACACGGGTTCTTATGGGAGATTGCGAAAAATGACGATTTTCAAGAATAAATATCATGATTTTTGAGTCGATAAAGGTCCCTGAAATTTTACACCCATATACATATGACATTAAAGAACGCTTCTGCAAATTTTCAGTGAAATCGTTCATTAAGAAAAGTTGTTGCAAATCGACTAAAGAACAACATACTCAAAATTCAAATTGATCATACGGAAAGTTTATTTGTTATATAATAAACAAAATTATGAATTTGTTTTTCCATAAGATTTGTTATAAAAACTAATCGAAGCTTCTTTGATGTCATATAAAAATGTCTGCAAAATTTCAACAGGCTTAATCGACCAAATGATCGAGATACTCGTTGTATAACGTTGCAATATTTAACACGTGCTCTTATGGGAGATTGCGAAAAGTGACGATTTTCAAGAATAAATATCGTGATTTTTGAGTTGATAAAGGCTCCTGAAATTTTACACACATATACATATGACATCAAAGAACGATTCTGCAAATTTTCAGTGAAATCTAACGGACACGCTGTAACGATAGGACTACCTTAACACGATTCTGATTGGCTGAAGTGTTGTAGAGTATGGCAGTGATGCCAACCACGAATACAAAATCGTTACATTAGTCTGTTGTCCAATAGCGCAACGATGGTAGCAATGCGATAAGCAGTTGAACTGATTTACAATCCAATCGTGGTTGGAAGTAGATTGTATTTGATAATTTACTCTCTTTCACTCAGATATGTGAGTTCTCTATCGGTAAGTTAGTGCTGATGTAGGACAATGCTGCCAGAGTTATAGATCAAAATATTTCAGATTTAGTTTTCTCTTATTGGCTGATAAAGTGCTACTCTTCTAAATAAGAATTGATGGAGATTGCAGAATGGTCTTCACCAGATGCTATTTGAAAGAGTAGGAGAATATTTCCAATGGGAAAATAATACATTAAAGGTTTTGAACTTTAACACTGGTAGCATTGTGCTACTTTAGCGACAACTAACGGTGGAGAACGAACTAAGCTAAGTGAGAGAGAGAGTGATTTATTAAATGTAATATACTTTCAACGATGACTGCACTGTAATTGTGTCGTTCGTTCATTTCATGTCGTTCGTTACAGCTGAAACGCTTTAAACGTGTCAGAAGCAGCAGAGTCTTGACAGTGCTCGACATCAGCTGAAGAATCTTGAACGAACCGCTTATTATCGCATTGATACCAACTATTATAGCAGTATATTGGCGTAACGATGTTGTGTCTTGCTGTTGGCATCTCTATCGTGCTCTGCACTGCGCTTTAGTCAATCAGAATCGCATCCAATAACAGCGTCGAGTGTCATTCCCCGGGTGAAGATAATCCGAGAAGACAGACGGAAAAATAGACGAAGGCCGTAGAGAAGAATCACCTAAAAAAAGGAATTGATAAAAACGATCGACAAATAATTAAATTAATAAACCACGACTTTATCACTAAACGCGCGAGATCTCGTCGAAGAAATCGAACTCGAGTAGAAGATAGATCGTCGATCTTCATCGCAGTTTGAGGTCAGTCTCGCATATTATGAAATTGCGATAAAAACAACGCTTTCGTTTCCAGATGGAAGAAACGAGAGTCTGCCAATTTGTAATTCCAGGAAAGTTTTTTTTTAGAGATCGTCGAGTCGATTTGATTGTCAGATTGTGAAACGATGACAAAGTCGTTGGACGTGAAATGTCCCCAAGAAAAAGAAAGTTTTTCGTTGAAGAAGTGAAAACTTTTTGCTTGTGAAGAAACGAGCAATTTTTGCTCTTGAGAACAAACGAACAATTTTTGCCTCGAGAAGAAACGAGCAATTTTTGCTCTTGAGAAGAAACGAACAATTTTTGCTCTTGAGAAGAAACGAGAAATTTTTGCTCTTGAAAAGAAACGAGCAATTTTTGCTCTTGAGAAGAAACGAGCATTTTTTGCTTTTGAGAAGAAACGAGCAATTTTTGCTCTTGAGAAAAAACGAGCAATTTTTGCTCTTGAGAAGAAACGAGCAATTTTTGCTCTTGAGAAGAAACGAGCAATTTTTGCTTTTGAAAAGAAACGAGCAATTTTTGCCTCGAGAAGAAACGAGCAATTTTTGCTCTTGAGAAGAAACGAGCAATTTTTGCTCTTGAGAAGAAACGAGCAATTTTTGCTCTTGAGAAGAAACGAGCAATTTTTGCTTTTGAAACGAAACGAGCAATTTTTGCTCTTGAGAAGAAAAGAGCAATTTTTGCTCTTGAGAAGAAACGAGCAATTTTTGCTCTTGAGAAAAAACGAACAATTTTTGCTCTTGAGAAGAAAACAAACAATTTTTGCCTCGAGAAGAAACCAGCAATATTTCCGTAGTAAATACAATATGGAATTGTTCACCCAAAACACGATCCAGGGTACGAAAAAGGCTCGATGAAAACGAAGAAACTATAGAAATTCGGTAAATCAGTGACGCATGTGACTGCTGTTTCGCAGGAATTTTCTAAACGTATCGAAGCGAACGTGCGAAGAGTGCGATATACCTGGTTGGAAAAATCTTGGTGGGCGGGTTCGTGGACTTAGCGGATACTATTAATAAAATCCCGGGGTTATATTCAAGGTCGTCGTTACAAGTGGAAGGCCTCTTCTCCTCTTCACAATAATCATCGTCGTCGTCGTCGTTTGTCGTCATCGCAGTCGACGAAGAGACAGCAAATTCTTGTTTAGCGAGAGGTGTGCAGAAGTCGTTACAATCCTCGATAAAGAAACATTCCAAGGTGTAAACTTCGCTCCTCATGAGACGAGCGGATGATTCACAATCTTCGAGGAAGAAACGAGAAGAACGTTCACCCCCTCGTTCGAGCGTGAGACGAGTAAAAGGAGTTTCGATCGCACACGTGGTGGTCTCGAGTTTCGTCGCTGACAGTGTTGTCTCATCGTCGAGCATCGAGTTGCCACGTTATAGCATTCTTCCGTCAGGTGTCGTCGCACACTTCGCCCCTAAAGAACGTCCAATTTCTATCTCACGCTCATCATCTTTCTTCCTTCGTTTCTTCTCTCCCACTCAAATTTCTTCCTCCTCCAAGCAGAATATATCATCCATTCGCCAATTTGTCTCATCCAACAATATAAACCTTCGCGAAGATGAACTCACTGTTGTCACGTCGAGTTCCATGATGCGTTTGAACTCGATGGGAAAGGTGAATCCAATTTTGAGTAAACGCGAGAAAACAGCATTGATTTTCTGGGCGATGGCGAACAAGCCACAAAACTCTATCGTCGTGTCCATTGGATTTGTATCCATCAAGGCTGTGTGACCAACGAATCCCAAGGTCGACATTCGCGAATCTCGTCGCTTCGACACGACGACGACGATCGAATCTCGTCCGAGTTTCGTTTCCTCACTGCGCTCTCGTTTTTCTCTGGATGTTTTTCTCGTCTCGACGTTATCCATCGTCACGCCGTTCCCCTTCGCTCGTTAATCATTCCTCGCAGTTTGACGCACGGAAAGAGAGATTACGAGCCGATCATTCGTTGTTTTCCTTTTCTCCTGCTCGTACAAAAAAGAATGATATTACAATATTGCGGAGAGAACTTTATTTATAAACGTTATTGCGAATCGTCGAGAAGGCGTTCGACGATCTTTCTTTTCTCTCGAGGCTAAGCCAACCGCGCACGGTCTCGTCGAGTGTGAGACGTTGAGTAAGGTCGGGTCATTAGGTTGAGCCACGCAATAACGACCCAGAGTGAATTTTGGATCGGTCCAATTTCTTCTTTTCTATACTTGCTTCCTTTTTTACTTTTGGATTTTTCTTTTTTGTTTGATTTTTTCTCCGCGAGAAAGTTCGACGTCGAGAATCGTCGCGTTCGCTTGAACTAAAGAGTCCTCGGACGCGTTTTTGGTGGCGTCCAAATATAAACGTAAAGCGGACACCCCGTTAGCGAGCATTGGCCGCGTTGGACGTAGCGTCGTATCGCTTGCTCGCAAAGCAGGCACGAGACGCCGAGAACGCGGATGATAAAACGGGGGTAATGAGAGTTCACGAGTGACAAAATTAATCAATCGATTTAAGGCGGGACGACACTGCGCTGGGAGAAAAATAATTTTTTTTTTGGGATTTTTTTAAATTTGTATAATACTTTTTGTTTTTGGGCAATTGAAAATATGTGTTCCCCACACATTAAAGTAGAATTGAGTAGCTTTGGATTTAAGATAGTTCTATGGTGACATTAAAATTGAAAAATTATTTTTCAGCTTTTCTCACATACAAAATGATTTGTGGGCTCAAGTTAATAAAGAAAAATTGTTGAAAATTGAGTGAAGAACAATATACTGCAAATTCAATCCAAGGTAATGTGTACTTGCTGTATAATTACAAAAGTTGGGAAAATTCTTTTGTTTAGATTTTTTGAAAAACTAAATAAAGCTTCTTTGATGTTGCATAAAAATGTATGCAAAGATTTAGAAGGCTTCACCGAGTAGAAAGTCAAGATATTTATGGATGAAAATGCAACTTTTAACACGCGCTCTTATGAGAAACTATCGAAAATTCTGATTTTCATCAATAAATATCTCAACTTCCACGTGGTAAAACCTTCCAAAAATTGTTACACGTGTATATATGACATCAAAGAAGATATATCCAAATTTTCAACAAAATCTTAAGAAAACAATAAAACGATACAACTACCTTAAGGTAGTTCTATCGTTGGGTGGGGGATTAAAATTTTATTCCCCTTTTTTCTCACATTGGAAGTGGACCAAGCGTTAAAGTTCATTAAGAAAAGTTGTTGCAAATCGACTAAAGAACAACATACTCAAAATTCAAATTGATCATACGGAAAGTTTATTTGTTATATAATAAACAAAATTATGAATTTTTTTTTCCATAAGATTTGTTATAAAAACTAATCGAAGCTTCTTTGATGTCATATAAAAACGTGTGCAAAATTTCAACAGGCTTCATAATTATGTTGAAAAATTGGGCCAGTTCAGATTTTGAACATAAACGTAATTATTCAATTTTTCAGAAAATGAATTTGTATAAATCAAATATTTTTAATATAATTCTACATCAAGCTGCTCAATCTTCTTCTCTGAACCTGGATTATTGCACTTTCAAGAACTTCAAGAAAATTTGCATCTTTGCTAAACGAAATTAATTGTATTACTTCAATCTAGAAATTCTTTGCGTTACGAGCGACCTTAATTACCCCGTGTTCGTTTACAAGCGAGTACGCGCGTGTTACACGCGTCCAACAGGCGCCTCGGGGGCAAACGGAAATACCTGCGCGAATTTCGAGCGTTCTAACGAGACTTGCCGAAGTCTTCCCTACTCACAAAGTTCCTTCCTCTTTCTATAATACGTGATAACATGACAAAACGATTCTCTAACACGCGAGATTTTCAAGCAAGAGCCCCGTCGAGAAGAGTTACGCTTTGTTTTCTTTCTCCGTTACGTTGTTATTCGGTCCACGATGCTCGCAGGAGGTGAAACAACAAAAAAAAAAAAAAACGTGTTGGTACAATTTCTGGACAAGGCGCCAAAACTCTATAAAGTACAGAGAGAGCGAGGACGATACGACACAATTCACCTTTGCGAACTCTAGTTGGGACGATGGGTTATCGCGCTCGTCGTTTTTACACGAGACTCGCGACGACAACAGCTTGTCGTCGTTCTCGATAATCACGTCGACGTCGGACTGTCCTCTGGCGGAATCGGGCGTCGCGTCCAATTTCTGCAGCCAATTGTCCCAAAAATGACCGCAGAACATGTTAAAATCCTCCTGAGCGTGTGGCTGCTTTCCATTCGGTCCATTTTCTGCCATCTCGTCGTTACTACCTTGCTCTCCGTTAATTCTCCTCGAAGAACGTCGATCGAAATTACAAATATAAAACACTTCCCGGTCTCAACAATCTTCGCTTTTGTCTACGTCCCAAAATTCCTCACTCGACGTAGCTACCATCCCTCGTTGGAAATAGACGTGACGACGATTCGTTCATTCTCGTATCCGGGAAATAATAATATAAAAAATAAATAAATAGAAAAGAAAATAGAACGAGGATAAAGATAGAATTAAACGTAATTCTCTTCTTCAACGCTTCTCGTTCTTCGTTCGATCGTTCCACATGACGTTCGTGGGATTCGTCGTCGATCCCGTTATCGTTGATAAACGTCTCACGCGTTCAACCTTCGCGGCACACATTTGTCCGACGTTAACGCGGGGATACGCGCAAGAAGAAGAAATCTCGTTTTCTTTTACGTTTTCGAGTGCGAGAGTTTTGCCGATGGGAATTTCGTTTTGAAAGCTTGGCTGGCCATTCGAGCTCTCAAGCTCGCACTGAAAACTTCGCCGTTGTGGAGAGCGGAGAAAGACCTCGTGACGACTTACGGGGGTCGGGCAACACCACCACCACGAAAATAGTCGACGTACGAAAATAGCCAACGACGGTGGAAGAAAGAAGGAATCGTCGGCATCCGCGTCGCACGCACGCCGACACGCAACACGGTGAAAATCTTCTCGTTGTATCGAAACTTCTTCTCTTCTTCGTTGTGCATGAATGTTCTTCTTTCTTGAATCTTTATGTTCCTCCTTGTTTGTCTTCATCGTGCGAAGTTTGTTTCGACCGTGCGAAATTTTCATGAAGACGTCGTCGAGGATTCTGCAAGTTTTCTTCTTCGTGGTCCAGCGAAGATTCTCGTTGGTAGATTCTTCTTTCTTCCGTCCTTTAGGAACGTGATCCGTGTCCACGTACGATAATAGCGAGAAGGAGAATCGCAAGAAGATCTTCGCAGTGTGGAGATTTAAATATGCGATGACTATTTTCGAACTCCTGGGCTAATTCAAAGAGTCAATTGAAACATATCGATTAGAGTCAATTCACAGTCCGGAGATTCTTTTCCCCTGAAACTTATTTTTGAAATTTCAATCTCGGTGAAGTGAAATTATACGAGGTTTAAAAATAACAGTGCTTACGGTCTGAACTCACAATTGTTTCAACTACCACGAGTCGATACGAATCGGTGGTACCGGTTCGATTTCATGAGTTTGATCGTTTCGGTCAGTTGGTCAAGGTTATCGCGAGAGAAGGTCGTACACTGTACGAGGATTTTTGGGTGGAATTACGATGGTTGAAGGATGGAAAAACATACAAATTTTCTATGTTTTCTTAAGGTAGTCGTAATGTTATAACGTTTCCATCAGATTTCAATGAAAATTTGCAGAAACGTTCTTTGATATCATATTTGTATGCGTGTAAAATTTCAGGGGACTTTATCGACTCAAAAATCACGATATTTATTCTTGAAAATCGTTACTTTTCGCAATCTCTCATAAAAGCACGTGTTAAATATCGCAACGTTATACAACGAGTATCTCAATCATTTGGTCGATGAAGCCTGTTGAAACTTTGCACACGTTTTTATATGACATCAAAGAAGCTTCGATTAGTTTTTATAAGAAATCTTATGGAAAACAAAATTCACGATTTTGTTTATTACATAACAAATAAACTTTCCGTAGGATCAATTTGAATTTTGAGTATGTTGTTCTTTAGTAGATTTGCAACAACTTTTCTTAATGAACTTTAACGCTTGGTTCACTTCCAATGTGAGAAAAAACGGGAATAAAATTTTAATCCCCCACCCCAACGATAGGACTACCTTAAGGTAGTTGTATCGTTTTATCGTTTTCTTAAGATTTTGTTGAACATTTGGATATATCTTCTTTGACGTCATATATACACGTGTAACAATTTTTGGAAGGTTTTACCACGTGGAAGTTGAGATATTTATTGATGAAAATCAGAATTTTCGATAGTCTCTCATAAGAGCACGTGTTAAAAGTTGCATTTTTATCCATAAATATCTTGACCTCTACTCGGTGCAGCCTTCTAAAACTTTGCATACATTTTTATGCAACACCAAAGAAGCTTTATTTAGTTTTTCAAAAAAATCTAAAGAAAAGAATTTTCGTAATTTTTGTAATTATACAGCAAGTACATATTACCTTGAATGACTTTGAATTTTGAGTATGTTGTTCTTTAGTCAATTTGCAACACATTTTCTTTATTAACTTAAGCCCGCAAACCATTTTGTATGTGAGAAAAACTGAAAAATAGTTTTTCAATTTTAATGTCACGATAGAAAAACCTTAAGGTAGTTGTATCGTTTTATCGTTTTCTTAAGATTTTGTTGAAAACTTGGATATATCTTCTTTGATGTCATATATACATGTGTAACAATTTTTGGAAGGTTTTAACACGTGGAAGTTGAGATATTTATTGATGAAAATCAGAATTTTCAATAGTCTCTCATAAGAGCGCGTGTTAAAAGTTGCATTTTCATCCATAAATATCTTGACCTCTACTCGATGAAGCCTTCTAAATCTTTGCACACATTTTTATATGACATCAAAGAAGCTTCTATTAGTTTTTATAACAAATCTTATGGAAAACAAAATTCACGATTTTGTTTATTACATAACAAATAAACTTTCCGTAGGATCAATTTGAATTTTGAGTATGTCGTTCTTTAATCAATTTGCAACAACTTTTCTTAATGAACTTTAACGCTTGGTCCACTTCCAATGTGAGGAAAAACGGGAATAAAATTGCAATCCCCCACTCAACGATAAGGACTATCTTAAATTCCAACTTACAACCGACGAATTCCCAAAAATCAATTCCCTCACAACCATACACTTTTCTTTCATTCATAAATTGAAAAACAAAAAATTAAACATTCGTAAAGTGCGTGTGCCTGCGAGAAGCTCGCCTCAAAGCCGAGATATTTCCTCGACCCAGAACAAAGAACCGACTACGTTTCCTGCTTCGTTTTTTTTCGTTGTTGTTCACAACGAACGATCCGATCGATTCTCATCACAGTACGAGAATAATCACCAGCCGATAATAACGTATCTCATCACATGTGTGTGTGTCTCTGCAACTTTCTGTTATCAAATTATCATTTCATCGATTATTCTTATAATAAAGAAAATAAGGAAAATCACAAGATAAATCTCTACAGTTGGAAACGTACGAGTCAGGGTGTGGTAGGAGACAATAAAATTGATGGGATAATCAGAGTAAGATTGAGAGATAGTAAAAGAGAGAAAGAGCGTGATAGAGAAAGAGCTGAAAACGTTGAGTTGAGTTAAAAGTACTGACCTGACTTCTGGAGGATGGTGAACGATGACGATGTCTAGAGGCTTCCTGGCTCGGGGACGACGAAGCGTGATGTCTCTGTGCCCGCATGCGTCTCGATGACATAGGACGCGCGGCGGCGTGAGGACGCTCGCGATCGCGATCTCTGTCTCGATGCCCATGAACGTGAGAATGCTGACGTCCGCTGCTCGGCGAACGACGATGGCTACGCTTGTAACGACGTTCCTGGCTCGTGCCACGCTCGTGCTGGCGCGATCTTAGTACCCTCTCACCACTGAAACACAATCAAGAACGAACATTAATTTACAATTCAAAAAAATTTTCATCACAAGCAAATAATCAATTTTTTTCAAACTTTCTGGGTTAATATTTCCAAGCTTTCTATCCACCAAAGATAGAAAATAAAAGAAATAAAGAGAAAGTAGTAGAGACAAATTATAAATAAAGAAAATTATTGTCACGAGTTTTTTCTTAATTTTTCTTTTGTTTGTTTTTTGTTATTATTATTTAAATGGTTTTTTTATTATTTAAATGGTTTGTTTTTTTATTATTATTTAAGTGGTTATTTAAATGGGAAGACGTACTTCATGAGAATCGAGTCTGTCCCCGAGTCCTCGAACTCGCAATGTGAACACTTCCGTCCTCGAGCAACGATAAAAATTTCGTCACGAGGGGTCGAATTTGGGGATAAAGGGGAGACTCTAGATTCGAGTTTATAATTGGGCTGGTTGCCAGTCGCATTGAGTTAAGGAACGGAACCTACGCGATATTACGCGAGCGAATTAAGTTCTCATAAAATATTTTAAGAAAAACATTTCTCTACCCCAAAAAAAAGAGACGTAGCAGAATTGTGAACGGGAATTGAATTTTAAGAAAAACATTTCTCTACCCCAAAACAAAAAAAGAGACGTAGCAAAATTATGAACTGGAATTGAATTTGAAGAAAAATATTTCTCTACCCCAAAACAAAAAACGAGACGTAGCAAAATTGTGAACTGGAATTGAATTTTAAGAAAAACATTTCTCTAGCCCCAAAAAAAAGAGGCGTAGCAAAATTGTCAACTGGAATTGTGAACTGGAATTGAATTTTAAGAAACACATTTCTCTACCCCCAAAAAAAGAGACGTAGCAAAATTATTAACTGGAATTGAATTTTAGGAAAAACATTTTTCTACCCCCAAAAAAAAGAGACGTAGCAAAATTATGAACTGGAATTGAATTTTAGGAAAAACATATTTCTACCCCAAAAAAAGAGACGTAGCAAAATTATGAACTGGAATTGAATTTTAGGAAAAACATTTTTCTACCCCCAAAAAAAGAGACGTAGCAAAATTATTAACTGGAATTGAATTTTAAGAAAAACATTTCTCTACCCCAAAAAAAGAGCCGTAGCAAAATTATAAACTGGAATTGAATCAATATATTTAGTATGCGACGTGATGCTTTAAAGATTTATCCAAATGGTCGCTACATTGTATTGTTTCACATAGGGGGAAGAAAAGAAAAGAAAAAAAAAAGTGTAGTTGACCAAAACTGTATGAGAGAGTGGGGAAGTCGAGACCGATGCAAATTGGTTGGCAACCGGAAGTCGGCGTTGTTCAAAAGTAGTGACACACACGCACAGGGGAAAGACGTAGAGACGAGGCAAAGGGTGACCAATCGTCCGACAACCGGGTGGTCTATGAGACGACTCTCTCATCGAGAGTGATACAGGGGTGGAGAAGAGGGTGCTGCTATGAAGAAGAAAAAAATAAAACACGTTTACGTCTTTTTCACCGAGGACGGTGGGGGTAGTAGGAGATCTTTCTCTCTCTGTCTATCTATCTCGCTCTTTTTCCCCGCAGTTTCGCCGGTTGGATCGAGTCCAAGGGCCTTGGGAACCTCCGATGAGAATTCAGAATAGACCTACCGAGTGTACGAACCGTCGGACGATATAAGCTTTCTAAATGGGTCATGCGATTGTGCGCAGCGAGAGAAATGTTTGCAACGCCTTGCGAGCGATGCGGATAAATTTTTTTTTTTTTTGTTCAATTTGAAGTTTGATTCACTTCGGGAAGTTTCCTTTTACGTGTGGTTGAGTTTGAGAAAGACATTGGGGGTCCGGCTGAGACGAGGGAAGAATTTGGGAAATGTTTTTTTTGTATGAAAAAAAATTTTTTTTTTTTTTATGATTGTCTATAGGGATTTTTTTTCCAGGCACTGTATTTTTATTTCGTCTTCGAGATCGTTCATGTATTTACGTAGATCTTGAAAATAGAATTTTATTGGTGTACGGAAAGGGAAAATACCGAAAGCGTTTATTTTTAGACAACCACGTGGCTCTTGGTTCGTAGGTATTTAAAAATTGGATTGTTGACAATAAATACTGTACCTTGGCATCCAAGATGCGAGAGCTACGTAGAGTACCGGCATACTTTTGCTTCCGTCAATCGTGCTACCTTTTTTTTTCGTTTAAAATTCATGTTTTCGTTAAAGTTTGACAGTTTGGCCAAAAAGTAACTGCGTTTTTTTCCTATACAGTTAACACGTGTTACCGTGTATTAAAAACGCAGTGACTTTTTGGCCAATCCGTCAAAAAAAATTTATTTTACATTAAAATTTCGTGAAATTCGTTTCTTTAACCCTTTTAGACCTTAGTACTTTCAAGTTTATGTGGTTCGCAGACACATAGGCTGATGCATATATGCGTCCTTAGGGCTCAAAGGGTTAAAGCGACAAAAGTTGCATTAACATTTCCCTCGTTCAAAAATTCATCTAAATTCGCAATATTCTCTGATCCAAGATCCAACGCAATCCGGAAATATTTTGTACGATAAATCATCGAACGTTATATCGTAGATACAATGTACGAAACAACGAGAAATAACTTTCCCAATATCGAGAACGCGAATCGTGTTTAGTCTCTCTGATCCAACACTCGGAAACGTAAAAGTTGTATTTTTTTTCTTTTTTTTTTCCAACGCAGGAAAAATTCAACCAGCACGGTACGTTGATAATAACGGTGGAAGTCGGTGCGATGCGGTCTCGCGTGAAATAACAACACGGTATTCTACGCTTCGGATCGGTTCTACGTTGGAAGTTCTCGGTTTGTGCAACGAGGAAAGTAACCGATGCGCGCGCGGGGTCGTTTCATTCGATGGAGAAAATTACGAAGCGCTTTCGCTCGGATACCATCGAACCGCTTCGTACATTATACGAGTATATACATTCGCACTAATATACTCGGCAGAGAGGTTGAGCCTTAACACCGTGAAATGATTTTTGCGTTAACGAAGCCGCCGCTTTCCGTTCAGGAATCGCATCGGGGAGAACGTCGTCGCTGTACGAACTCGGGGTAAGAGTAAAAAATAGTGAAATCGGCGGATAAGGATTGAGAAGAGCGAGTCATCCCGATGGCGACAGGACGTCGACGACGAAAACGGAACGCGCGTTAATTTTTGCGACGAGATGCTCGAGGACATTTACGAGTGAATCTCGTCTAACGCGGATCGAGATTGAAGAATTTGTAGTTTGCGAGCAGCTTAGATTAATTAGAATTGGCACGAAGAGGTATTTTAATGGAGTTGATTAAACGAGAGTTTAATTAATGTTTGTTAATGAATTGTTTTTTTTTATATTAAAAGATTTGTAGTTTGTAGAGTCAATTTTAATTGTCATGAATTTTGCTTAGCTACTTTAATGTATGTTGAATAACGTATTTTTAATTGAGCTCAGAAACCATTAAGGTAGTCCTATCGTTACAGCGTTTCCGTTAGATTTCACTGAAAATTTGCAGAAACGTTCTTTGATGTCATATGTATATATGTGTAAAATTTCAGGGGACTTTATCGACTCAAAAATCACGATATTTATTCTTGAAAATCGTCACTTTTCGCAATCTCCCATAAGAGCCCGTGTTAAATATCGCAACGTTATACAACGAGTATCTCGATCATTTGGCCGATGAAGCCTGTTGAAATTTTGCACACGTTTTTATATGACATCAAAGAAGGTTCGATTAGTTTTTATAACAAATCTTATGGAAAAACAAATTCATGACTTTGTTTATTATATAACAAATAAACTTTCCATAGGATCAATTTGAATTTTGAGTATGTTGTTCTTTAGTCGATTTGCAACAACTTTTCTTAAGGAACGATTTCACTGAAAATTTGCAGAAACGTTCTTTGATGTCATATGTATATGTGTGTAAAATTTCAGGAGCCTTTATCGACTCAAAAATCACGATATTTATTCTTGAAAATCGTCACTTCGCAATCTCCCATAAGAGCCCGTGTTAAATATCGCAACGTTATACAACGAGTATCTCGATCATTTGGTCGATGAAGCTTGTTGAAATTTTGCACACGTTTTTATATGACATCAAACAAGCTTCGATTAGTTTTTATAACAAATCTTATGGAAAAAAAATTCATGATTTTGTTTATTATATAACAAATAATCTTTCCGTAGGATCAGTTTGAATTTTGAGTATATTGTTTTTTAGTAGATTTGCAACAACTTTTCTTAATGAACTTTAACGCTTGGTTCACTTCCAATGTGAGAAAAAACGGGAATAAAATTTTAATCCCCCACCCAACGATAGAACTACCTTAAGGTAGTTGTATCGTTTTATCGTTTTCTTCAGATTTTGTTGAAAATTTGGATATATCTTCTTTGATGTCATATATACACGTGCAACAATTTTTGGAAGATTTTAACACGTGGAAGTTGAGATATTTATTGATGAAAATCAGAATTTTTAATAGTTTCTTATAAGAGCGCGTGTTAAAAGTTGCATTTTCATCCATAAATATCTTGACCTCTACTCGGTGAAGCCTTCTAAATCTTTGCACACATTTTTATATGACATCAAAGAAGCTTCGATCAGTTTTTATAACAAATCTTATGGAAAAACAAATTCATGAATTTGTTTATTATATAACAAATAAACTTTCCGTAGGATCAATTTGAATTTTGAGTATTTTGTTCTTTAGTCGATTTGCAACAACTTTTCTTAATGAACTTTAACGCTTGGTCCACTTCCAATGTGAGAAAAACCCAACGATAGGACTACCTTAAGCAAATTTAATAAATTGATGAAAAAAAGGCTTATTTTTCTGGCTGTTATAGTGGAGCGCTGCCTTAATAAATTCGTCATGATGACAAATGCTTCAAGATTTTGTATACGTAACAACACACATGATTGTCCAGATTCGATTGGAAATTTGTTCAAGAAAAAAAAAGAAAAGAAAAACCTCATTTTCAAATCCCCCTTTAAGGATAAAATATCGTCGAGCATTTCAGCGAAAGGCATTGTCCCCCTCGATAAGAATCGCCAAGTGATTCACTCGCGGGTTCAGAAATCAAGGACCTCGTTTTGCTCGATGACGTATAGCCAACCGAGGGGAGAAATAAACGATCGATCGATCGAGTCATGGGAACAGAAAAAAAAAATTAAAAAATAAAAAGAGATAAACTTTTCTTCCTCTTCTTTTTGTAATCTCTTGTACAAACCGAGAGAGAGAGAGAGAGCTTGCGTCTCGTTCAACAACCTCCGCGAGATCCTTCGTATCGCTTTCCCCCGACTCGCCTACGCGCTCGACTAATTCTTTTCTTTTTTCTTCGTTCGCAAAATCGCTGCGTTCTCGTCTCGTCGATTTACGTCCTTCGTCCTTTCCCTCGAAGCCTTCCCGCTCCTTTACAACTTTGCTTCTCTCGTTTTCTCCCATACGACGAGTTTCCTTTGCATTCTCTTCTCCCCTACGGTTCACGATCGCTTCTCTCTCTCTCTCCATCTCGCTCTCTGCATTTGGAATGGAGATGTCTACTTCTTTCAAGAGTACAGGTTTTTCGCTCCAAGAGCGGCGACGACCCTTGTTCGGTATAGCAGAAGTTTTCTTCTTGGCATCTTGCTACTGCCTTGTGTCTCTCTGTTATTCTTTTTTTTCTTCTCTTCTCGCCGTACCCTTTTTCTCGTTTAATTCTCGTCGACGAAGAGAGATTTCTTTCACCGTCGTCGATTCCCTTCCATGGTTTGCGTACGAAACCCACGGGAGTGTCCGGTTGCAGTTGTAGAGTCCCACATACCTAGATTCCTTCGCTTCGTGCAACGAGCAAAATCGCTCGTTTCTCAAACGTGTCCCGAGGTGAAAAAAGGCCTGCAACTCCAAGAAGATTAATCAATTGTATGTTCTTTCTTTCCTCACGTTTCTCCTTTCTCTTCTTCTTCTTCTTCTTTCTTTTCTACCTCTTCTCTCTCTTTCTCCTGAACGATAAATTGTACATCGGTCTCTGGCAAAACATACGAGAACTTTATCGTTGTGTCCTGGCGAAGAGTGATGTTTAATTATAGACTCTCTATTTTCAAACTCACCGACAGTGTACAGTCCGTGTACAGACGAGAGGAGTCTCCGAGATTCTCAAAATGGCCGTTATAGAGCTCATGTGCCAGAGAGAGAGAGAGAGTTTTGCACGTCGCTCGATCATACGAGACAATGCTCGTGTTTGTATAGGCAGCGAGCGAGTCGAGATTAGAGACCGAGAAATCGTCTCTACGTTATTATCAAACGTAACGTGAGAAGCTCTCTCGCGTGCTCGATAAAACGAGACATCGTCGAGAAGATCTCGATTAATATCGAGATGAACAAATCGATCCATCGAATTGAAAAAGAAAAATCAATTTTCTTTTCTCGTGAGTCATTTTGTACAAACGAGAGAATTGAGAAGTTTCATTCCATGAACGTACGATTATCTTTAGCAAGATAGAAACAAAAATTCGATGGAAAACGAATCGATATTTCTATTTGTTTCCAATTATAGTCTCCTTGTTCGACGGAAGTGAGCCAAGTCGTTGCCGTATAGAGGAGAACGTCGTCACCGAAGTGTAATTTCCAATCCCCTCGTCGTTGACCCTCTTGCAGAAAAATCAACCTTGAATCGAGATTTCTTACGGATCGTTTTCGTTCCAAACTCGTACACTTCCGGCGTTCCGAAACCGGTCGCCTTTTCAAGTTCACGTTCGAGTGTACGTTTATTTCTCTTTCTCCATGTCTCTCCCTCCTCTTACTCACTGCTGTCGTTTTAAACGACAATGTCAATTGCCCATCGTTAACCCAGCGTCTGGACGCGAACGAGGGATGGAGACGGAAAGCGAGATAACTATCGTCGTATTGAATCGTCGATGGCGATTTATGGGCGTGAAGGAGAAGCCTGGAGGATCAATCGCTACCATAATCGCGCTCGAAGGCTTTTTTTTCTCTCTCTCTCTCTCTCCTTGTTTTTTTTTCCATGCGGACGCATTTAATTATGGATCGATTCGCGGCCGGCCTTATAGGGCGATATCGAAAGAGCTTCTCCGTTCGCCGTGCACGATTGGAATTCTTCCGCGTTGCAATCGTCGATCCCCTGTCGACATTTAAATTTTCGTACGGATCAAAAGAAAAAACAAACTTTCCAGACAAAATTTTACAAATGAAAATACTCAAAAATTGAATCAATGAAAAAAGTATTTAAACAATTCCTGTTTCAACGTCGTTTGCCATCGAGCTGTTAATATATTCCTGGGGACAGGCTCGTTAACAGCACGAATCTTCTCGCTTAGAGAGCCTACCGGCGATCGCTGACTCTCTCGTGTCCGACAACGCTTCGAATTACACTCTTCCGATCGGACTCGTCGTGCAACGACTACAGAACACGCGTTGCAACGTAGACACGCCAAAGAGAGAGAGAACTAGCTTTGAATAAACGCGTGGGCAGAACGGAATCTCGGCGCGTACGTTAAGAGAATTGCGAGAGGTCGATCAATTTTTCAAAGAGTTTTTTTTACATTTCTTCTTTTGTCAAGATTTTATAATCAACTTCCTCTAATTTAGATCTTCTTCGTGAAGATTGAATGTAGATTGATTCGCATTTGCAATTGCGATTACGAGGAAAAAGAATTTGTTTCTTTTGAAGAAAAAAAAGAAAACGTGATTTCGCGCACTCACGTGAAATTTTCGTTTTTGTTAAGTCTATCGTTTTCGACCTGCTGGACGAAAACGATCAGCGTATGTTGGGAAAAATCTTAACGATAAGACGTCGATCGAAAGTGTTTCGCTTTACTCGCGCTGCGTTCGTACGTTGCGGTGATTGTCGATGAGTTTGTAAAAGGCGCGAGCTGCACGAGCTCCAACGCTCGGACCGCGACTGACAGTCATCAAGTTTCCAACGAGTTGACCGCTATATCACGGCGTTGGAAGGGATCCTGTTCCGTGGCATTGGCCTACGGGCAACGCCATTGGCCGTGTCGTATTTTCCTTTCTTAATTCCGCCAACGGAAGTGTTCGCACGTCGTGACGATGTAAGCGAGAAATTGAACTGAAAATTCAGTTTTTCTTGGACTTCCGGTAGAATGTGATGTCGAAGCTGGAAACTCTGGTTCGTTGAAAATTCAGTTTTTCTCTAGCTTCCGGTAGAACGTAATCTCGAGGATTCTCATTCGTTGGGAGTTGATGCGAGTAAATTTAATCGCAGCTCTTTTTCTTCGTTCTATCTTCAACTCGACGCTCCATAGACTGTGGGTTTTCAAACCTGTGAAAATTAAAGCTTGCGCCGGGCTCTCTCTCTCTCTTCGAGCTTGAAGCAAAATCCTTGTTGCGATGAGACGCAATTAGTTAATTGAGCTTCCCGCTGGAAGAATTTAAATGCTCATTCGCTGCGTAACTTAAAGTTCTTCTCAAAGTCTGAAACCTTGCTGTATTTTCCATTCGTCGATTTTCATACTGTGAAATTACCTTTTGAAAAATTATGCGTGGTATTCAAATGAGAAATTTGTTAAAGACTTTTTAATTTCTACCTGTAGGTGACTTTGTTCTGTGGACTCTCGTAATCTATGCGTCTTCGTTTTTGTTCATACTGGGGCGAACCGGCTGAATGAGAGCGTGTTCGGGAGTGGCTGCGGGAGCGATGACGCCTCCTTGTTCGTGGCATCTGAAAAACGAAGGGACAATAATTATTTTCCAAAATACTGCGACAGCGATGAAGTTTGAATTATGAGAAATAAAGAAAGTAAATCGATAAACAGCGATGAGAAGGTTTGTCTTATAAGAAAGAGTTATTTGTAGCGTGCAATCTTCGGTGAAGTTGTTATGAACTAAAAGAAGCGACCGGAGATGAATTTTTGTTGATTTTGTTTGCACAAGAAATCAAGAAGTATCAATAATTGTTAATTAAATTAATACATTATTGTTCTATAAAACTGTTCTTGATTCGCAACAGAAAATCATCTCCGATCGACTAAGACATTCTGCGTCAGCGGCGCTGCCAGTGACAATCTGTCATTACAATAATCAAAACTAGTTAAACATACACACGATACAAAATAGTAATGCGACTATATGGTAGTTGGTTAAAATAGTTAATAATCATGAACGATAAGTGCACTATCGTCCCTCAAGACTCAACAATTTTAGTCTAGCGTTATGAGACAGATGCGTTCAATTCCTCTTCTATAACAAATGCGCATAAATTTTCTATCTCTCCCTTTCCGCATGTTCGTGGAATACAGTGAAGTAAGAAGAATAAAAAGTACAATATAAACTATAAAAAAACAGTTAACAATGAACGTGAAAACGAATGAACGACAGAGGCGGCGTGAGTGAAAATTCATGAAATTTCGATAATTCATTCCAGGGGGGACTTCCCCTTTCGCAGAACACATTCACAGCGCGACACCGAGTAAAAACAAACTAAATCGTTCTATATTGCAGATGGATATCGTCGATCGTTCCCAAATATCTTCCTAAAAGAAAAACAAGAATTTAAGAAAAACAGAAAAAACAAGGTAGAGAAAAAAACAAAGAAAAAGATAAACTCGTTTTCGCTGTGCGGGAGGCATTTTTGTTTTCTCAACTCCAGACCGCGTTTACTTACGTTGGAGAGTCGAAAGAGGCTCACTTGATCCCAAATGTAATCGAAGACCGACGATATCCAAGAGCGTGACGATGATGCTTGAGGTATGACACTGTTTTGCGACAATGACGATGACATCGGCTCTTAAGAACTCTGCAAAATGTGGGGCATTTCTTTTTTCGCTTTTGTTCGTATCTGTACTTTCTCGTCCTACACGGCTCGCTAAGCGACTAAAACCGACTCGTCCACCTTGTTGTCTAATCGAGTCTGAAAATTTGTATTACCAATAGTACTTTGTCTCCTTTTGTCTTTTCTCGAAATTTGTCACGAAATTTGTTCACCACGAGGAAATTCTGGAGATTTTCAGTGAAATTAGGAAACGACGAGAACGCTAAGGTAGCTTTGAGATAGTTTGAGACACAAAGATGCGAATCTATGCACCTGGAATAATTCCACTGTTATGCACGACGGCTGACGCGACGAATGCGATATGCCTATATATATATTTACAGGACGTATAGATATACGTATATACGTATGCGCGTGAACGTCGACGAGGAGCGGAGAGAAAAGAGCCACACATGATGAGAGTGAGAGACATGAAACTTATCGAGTGGTGAATGCAACAGTAAGCGTTGAAAAAAAAAAAAATGAAGATTACAGCGTCGTCGCTAACATGTTCTGTTAAAGAAATGTAATGAAAATAAAAAAAAGGAAACAATGGAAAGCGAAGCGTAACAATTTCCAACCTTGAAGCGAGTGTAATCCATGCCACGAGTTAAGCTCGTCGACGAAAACGTCTGCTCCGTAGATCTCTTATAGACTGTTAGCTCTCTCTTATATATTTTTCTCTTTTTTCATTCGTCTTTTTTTTTCCCCGTCGTTTCGTCTCGTCTCTTTCTTTTCGTATTATTTCTCCACGTAGTATCAGCGTACGTAACACCGTGAATACTTCTCTGTAAACGACGCCAACGACAGAGGCGCGAGAATATACGCAGCGAGGGTTTGTCACGAGAGTGAGAGAAAAGGCGTCACATATACGCCATAAGGAAACTGTATCACGAATGAGCGGCCATCTTGAAGTCGCAGGGCAGGTAGCGAAGGAAGGTTCCCGTATAATGCGGACGCACGCGCGAGCGATAATGATGCCCGAAGAGATTTTTTTCGTCTCACACGCTCGTGACACACTCACACTTCATACACTCGAATAAAAACGTAAGAGATTTTGTTTTCTAACGAGTACTCACGTTCCAATGATAAAATAGGCTCACTTGGTCCCAAATGTAATTGAAAATGTACGATATCCAAGAGCGCGAGGATCCGGAACGTAAAACACTGTTGTGTGACAACGACGTGGACATTGGATCGATGCGATTGGCTGTTCGACGACGCGTTCGGGTATCCTCGGCTCTCGGAAAGCATCATGGCGTCGGTACGGCCGAGTTTAGCCGAGAGGCAAAAGGCGGAAGTGACGTCCGTCCAAGTTCCGGAGGAAAGTTTGGCGGGATTTTACGAGCGTCTGTCACGCGCTCGAAGCGCGATGATACTTTGCCATAATAAAATCAACGATTTTCGTGACAGAAAATATTGCGCAAACTGTCACGAGGAGGACAAGCCCATATTTATTAATTTAATACCGTCGCACGAGTTCCCTTTCATTCACATTGTAATACGTCCCTCGTACTCGATACCAACTCATTGTTATTATTCACGACAGAGGGCCAAGGTTGCGAGGGAAAAAAATAGTCAAGTTCGAAAAGAAAAAAGAAGCGCGCGCGCGCGGGTAAAAAAAAACACGAAGCACTCCTAACCTAACGCGAAGAGACCAAGCGAGATTTTAATTGGATGAAACTTGCAACGAGAAGTGAAACTCGACGGCGTGTCGATAGTGATGAACGTATGAATATTCAATCAACGATAAACCAACCCTCGACATTTCGGAAAAAAAGGCTCGTTAATTCCTTTTCTTTGCCATCTTTCGTACGAGGTTTAACACAGTGTGTGTGAGTGTGTATGTTTGCGCGGGACGAGACTCGTATCGCGTTCTACGCACGCATCACGAGTGACTATAGCGACGGTCGTGTTCGTAAGTAATAACTAACGTATAATACCTGTCTTTGCATCCAGTTATTAATCACGTTTCCAACACCTCGACAGAAATATCCAATGAAGTTCCACAACATGTTTTTAATACAGTATTAAGACACAACGAGCGTCGTGTCCATGATGTTAGACTTATCGAAGAAAGTACAAAAGAAAAAAAACCTCGACAGACCACCACACGCTTCTCGACGCCGGCCGCGATACAAACAAGAGCACGCATGCTTTCCATCACACAACGATGATGAGTCGATGACCGTGTCGCTCTACCCCCCACTCCTGCCCCACCACGCCGAGCCGGTCCACAATGAAAATCGTAGGTGGCACCACGAGTTCAGTCGTTTGGACCAAATACGAGATAACCGACAATTATACATCGACAACTATCGCACATTCGCAAGATTGAACCACGTCTGTATTCAACTATCTTATCCGAATTATCACGAGTATGTAAATATGTGAGTATATCGAGGTTAAAGAAATAACCTAAAATAATGTAAACAATATAACGAACGAGTGTGAAAGGCTACGTATCAACAAAAACAAATTTACTTTACAACGTTAAATTGAGGAGAAAGTATCATGATGAAATATTCAACAATGTGCTAACCTTAATATTTTTATAATTTATAGTTAATAACAATTTGACGTGATGGATGGTCCAAGGAATATTGCGTATATTCGGCACGCGAGGTAAATACATTAATATCGTAATAATGTAAACAAAATAATGTAAACAATATAACGAACGAGTGTGAAAGAGTACGTATCAATAAAAACAAATTTACTGTACAACGTTAAATTAAGGAGAAAATATCATGATGAAATATTCAACAATGTGCTAACCTTAATATTTTTATAATTTATAGTTAATAACAATTTGACGTGATGGATGGTCCAAGTAATATTTCGTATATTCGGCACGCGAGGTAAATACATTAATATCGTTGCTGCAATGCTTCGAGGTCAAGGTCAGTTGTATGAGAATTCATTATGTATATAGTGATGTATGTGTATATTACTAATATATATGTATCTTGCAGATATCTACCGTATCCTCACAATGGGGATTCGAGACTTTGGTATTTCGAGCTGGTTCTCGAATTCCCAAAATACACGGGTAATATGACCTATTGCAGGCAAAGTACGAGATAACCCAGTGTGGTATTAAGCGACATACTGCAACTACGTATATACACACAGCTAGAATATAGCTAACCTGATCGGCAAGTGTGTACGTGAGAAATTTACGTTGCTCCTGGGGAAAGCATTCGACGGCATTCGGCGAGGAGGATAGACGCTTCGGTGCGACCGGCCATGATGCCGTGCAAGTCCACTGGAAAAGAAAAGACATGAACGGAGGAGCAAACAAAACAAAATTCATACAGAGCAATGAAAGGTTGGGTCGTTATTGATCCGAGCGTTTCCTGGAATGTTTGCTCGCGATACGTATCTCTAATATTGCCCGGCCCGTCGGAAATTCATGCATCAACGATATATCCAACTCTTGGTATAATCCTACAAGCTGCATGGAAAGGCTTTCCTTCCAACTAGCAATAAAAAAAGAAAAGGATGCCTCACGGTTCGATAAATCGATCGGAATATCGAGGTTCAACGAGGGATTTATATCTGTTCGACATTCCTCGACGTGGAATTATTAATCCGTAAGCAACGTTTCACCAGGATTGGTGGTGATTGAGTTTAGTATACGATATATCTATATCACCAAATCGCGTGCAGAAACTCGATCACGTGACTGTGTGATTCGTCAATTCGCCGCAGGATGTCGTCCGACGCACAATGTAAATTCATGAGCCGAATACAAGATCGGAGATGCTAAGGAGGTCTGGATACGTAACGATTCTGTCATCGGTCGTCGACGCGAGGATATTTTCGTGCGTGCACTAAAGCGTATCTCTAACAATTACGTGAGTGACGAAAAAGGAATCTATCGAGAGATATCGTCGCGTTCTACTCACGAACGACGATTTACTTGAGAGTCTGATTGTTCGACGGTCTAAGAGGCTCGTGTCCTTTCGCCTGCACAGTGCGTTGTTATGATTTTTCCTCGATGATAGGAGACCTGACAGAGCACGCTTCGCGAGTGTTCTGAGGCCAATGGTACTCATATTTCGCGAGGCATCCGGACGAGTAACACGGCTAGCACTGCATTTATCGACATATATACACGAAAGTCGAAGCTCCGGTCTCTCTCTCTCGATTGAGCAGCCCTCGTGAAAGCGCTTGCGCCTTGACACGAACCTAAATCCCCACGACATGCGCTGCACGACCCACACAAATGAGTCAAGAGAGAGAGAGACGACAGGGCTATAAGAATACGTTATAAGATGCGGAAAGTGTTACGCGCTATTTAGATAAGATTAAATCGAAAGTATTCACTTGCGATTTTTTACCGATCAACGAAAATCAAAGTTCGTGTTCTTATTTAACGTATATAGATATAATTTATATGGTAGGTATAGATGAATTATGAATGCTTAGTTAACTCACGTCACCCGCATTCTGCATATTTTCAATTATACAGTAACGATGTCGATGTAACGAAAGTAGCCTCGAGACTAAAGTTTATATTTTTTGTTTTCAGGATTTTTAACGATACGGTAACAATTATTCGAGGATTAACACAGGGATTTGGCTCGACTCGCGAGCCACTCGGCCCTCTCTGTCTGGAGCAACGACAAAAAATCGAATCAGGCTACAAAAATCGTTTTTACTGACAGTCGAGACACGAGCGTGAGGACGTTTTTCTCAAACGTGTCGTGCTATGCCTACTTCGATTCGACTAATCAACAGAAATCGATTTTTCATTGTTTTATAATGTAAGAATTTGAAAAAGAAATCCTAGATTGTTCCTTTCTATGTAATTATGTAAACCTCGTGTCTGGAACGTTAACCCTTAGAGACCTGAGTACTTTCAAGCTTATGTGGTTCGCAGATGCATAGGCTAACGCATATATGCGTCCTTAGAGCTCAAAGGGTTAAGGTAGTTCTATCGTGACGTTAAGATCGAAAAATTATTTTTCACTTTTTCTCACATACAAAATGGTTTGTGGGCTCAAGTTAATAAAGAAAAATTCTTGCGAATTGACTAAAGAACAATATACTCCAAATTCACGGTCATCCAAGGTAATATGTGCTTGCTGTGTAATTACAAAAATTGCGAAAATTCTTTTCTTTAGATTTTTTTGAAAAATTATTTAAAGCTTCTTTGATGTTGCATACAAATGTATGCAAAGTTTTAGAAGGCTTCACCGAGTAGAGGCCAAGATATTTATGGAAGAAAATGCAACTTTTAACACGCGCTCTTATGAGAGACAACCGAAAATTCTGATTTTCATCAATAAATATCTCAACTTCCACGTGATAAAACCTTCCAAAAATTGTTACACATGTACATATGACATCAAAGAAGATATATCCAAATTTTCAACAAAATCTTAAGAAAACGATAATAACATTGAGGTGGAGGAATAAAATTTGATTCCCATTTTTTTCTCACATTGGAAGTGAACCAAGCGTTAAAGTTCATTAAGAAAAGTTGTTGCAAACCTACTAAAGAACAACATATTCAAAATTCAAATTGATCCTACGGAAAGTTTATTTGTTATATAATAAACAAAATCATGAATTTTGTTTTCCATAAGATTTGTTATAAAACTAATCGAAGCTTCTTTGATGTCATATAAAAACGTGTGCAAAATTTCAACAGGCTTCATCGACCAAATGATTGAGATACTCGTTGTATAACGTTGCGATATTTAACACGGGCTCTTATGGGAGATTGTGAAAAGTGACGATTTTCAAGAATAAATATCGTGATTTTTGAGTCGATAAAGGCCCCTGAAATTTTACACACATATACATATGACATCAAAGGACGTTTCTGCAAAATTTCAGTGAAATCGTTCATTAAGGAAAGTTATTACAAATCGACTAAAGAACAACATACTCAAAATTCAAATTGATCCTACGGAAAGTTTATTTGTTATATAATAAACAAAAACGTGAATTTTTTTTTTCCATAAGATTAGTTGTAAAAACTAATCGAAGCTTCTTTGATGTCATATAAAAACGTGTGCAAAATTTCAACAAGCTTCATCGACCAAATGATCGAGATACTCGTTGTATAACGTTGCGATATTTAACACGAGCTCTTATGGAAGATTGCGAAAAGTGACGATTTTCAAGAATAAATATCGTGATTTTTGAGTCGATAAAGGCCCCTGAAATTTTACACACATATACATACATCAAAGAACGTTTCTGCAAAATTTCAGTGAAATCTAACGGAAACGCTGTAACGATAGGACTACCTTAATAAACCGTGAAAGACATAATTCTAGGCTTCCTATACTTTATTTGCCCAACGTTGCGCACGGGTAAGGTATAATTCGTTCCAAGATCGACATTTTGCCAGAAGCGTGCAATAACAAGAAGTCAACCCGCGTTCTCGTCACAACGATAAAGCACAAAGAGGAGGGAGTTTTTGACACACGAACACCCGGGGAACAAACGATCTCGACCGTGACCGAGGTCGCCTTCTTCTTTCGACCCAGTGTCATATACATAAACCAACACAAAGCGCCATCTCTCTGTCTCTTCTTGCCTAGAATCGTCGCTCTCGTCCCGCGCCATTCGCGCACACACTCACACAACACACTCCCATGGGGCTACTTTCATACAGCTTATTATCCGACGAATGCATACGTGTTTCGACGCGGGGGTCGATAACGTAGCCATGGAAACTGGATGTAGGTTCGCGCGAGAGAATGACGAAGAGAAGAAGTGGGAGACGCGTCGAAGGGTTGCAGAGAGTACGGTAGCAATGCGCGGGAAGATCGCTAGCTCAGAGCGTAGGAGCGTTGGTGTACGAGGGGGTGGGGGAGAGGGGTAAAAGACGAATATGGTGGAATAGAGAGGTGATAGGGAGGGGATTGGCAGAAAGAAAAGAGTGGGAGGTTTACGTTACAGGATCGAGCACACAGCGACAAGTGTAACGGCAGTGCGTCTCGTCGTACAGTGATGCGATGATGGCCGCGCGGCAGGAGTGGGGGAAGAGCCTCGCGTCAGGCCGGGAGTGCAGAAGCTTCCCGCGAGATTCGCTAGGGCGCAGCACGCGCCGGCGCGTAGCCATCGACGCGCAGCTTCGTAGCCGCGGCTGCAGCAGCTACCAACGAATATCCACACTGACGGTTACTTTTTTTCTCTCCTCTCTCTCTCTCTCTCTCTCTCTCTCGCTAATATCCCGAGGTAGCGTCTCCCTGTGTCGCACTGTCGGCCGAGCTGCCGCGCCATGCGGAAGTCCTGCTCGTTACGTCCGAGGTAACCGACCTGGGCGCGGGGTTCTCCGGCCGCCGCGACCACGACAACGACGACGACGACGACGACGACGACGACAAAGACGACGACCAACACGACAAAGACGACGACTAAGACGATAACGACGACGACGACGACGTGCACGTCGTCGAGAACCCCGACGCGATCACGACGGGTCCGGAGGAGCCTCTCGAGGCTCAAACGACGACGACGACGACGACGACGACGAGCCAATCGTCCTCGAGACGTTTCGTCGTTAACGCGTCCGATTTATCTACCAACTTGGACGATGTCGATGTACGACAGGAAGATGTACAACTCGATCGTGAAACGAAGAAAATTGTACTCAGAAATTGGAGCGATATGCCTCGACATCTTCAGTTCAATCCACACATCAGAACCGGATACAGACCACTCACCACTTTCGTCGGTTGCATACGAAGCCTTTTCTATCTTCACAATGAAACAGTCAACATCCTGACTCACGGTGAGTCGTTTCGAGACACAGAATTAGGTGTAAACACGTAGGCAAGGACGGATAGTAAAATATGTTTTTTTTCTTTCTTTCTTGTTTTTAGTTTTTGTAGATAAGGTGAGAAATTTTTTTATAACGAAGGAAATCCGAGGTTTAGTTCGATCATTGAAATGGAAAGAATGACGAATAATTGATGGAATTGATGAAAATTTGATTATTCGAATTTTTTATGATTTTTGTTTTTAGTTTTTGTAGACGAGATGAGAAATTTTGTTATGTCGAAGGAAATACGAGGTTTAGTTCGATCATTGAAATGGAAGGAATGACGAATAATTGATGGAATTGATGAAAATTTGATTATTCGAATTTTTTATGATTTTTGTTTTTAGTTTTTGTAGACGAGATGGGAAATTTTGTTATGTCGAAGGAAATACGAGGTTTAGTTCGATCATTGAAATGGAAAGAATGACGAATAATCGATGGAATTCATAAAATATTTGATTATTCGAAATTTATTATGATTATTGAGAATTATTATCGAATTAATAATTTTTTTATTTTTTTAAATTGTATATTAAGCTTCGTTTATTCGAATTGTAAAAAAAATCGTCGAGTTTTAATGCATTCTAGAGTTTTTAGAGTGATTATCGATATTTGTTTCCTATATTTCGATTATATCGATTGTAGTTCACATTTTCGCCGCTAGTGGATCACCTCGTGTGCACGAGGCAACGCTATTGGCCCGCGGGCGCAATGGCGTATAAACGAAATTATACCAAACGCACCCTCGTGTCGGAGAAACGCATTAGTCTCATCCCGCACACGGAGTCACGCATCGTTTCCGGTTGATAATGAATTCGACCACGGGACCAAGGAAATTGCAACACGTTATAATTTTCCTTAATTCGAATCTCGTTTGGCACGCTCGTTAGGCTCGCGTCCAGTGTGAAAAGTCTTTCTCAAAGCCAAGAACGCAACCTGTAATATTCCGCGTCGTTATTATTATCCGACCACGATTTTCTTTTTTTCCTTCGGCCATTTTTCATGCCTCGTGACTGATGTATTTTTTTCTCTTCGCATTACACCGTTGGAATAAACGTTTTATATCGAACGATAATTTTGCCATTTAATGTTTTCCGGCTCCTCGTATCTTCTTGCTTGCATAATTCATCCTGTGGAAATGACGCATCGTCGAGAGTTGCATGTGGGATTAATTATCTCGACCTGTATGTCTATATCAATGTATATATATATATATATATAGCCAATACGTGTTTGGTTACCCGATACCGCTGGCGATAAATATTTGGGATTCCCCGTGCCGACGGTACGGGTACGGCGCATGCGCAGTAACGTTAGTAACTTCCACCGACTGTTTCCTTGGTTGGACCACATTCCTTTTTAGCCACGATGATGAATTCTTATTTATCTCTCTTGTAAAAGTGTAAAGATCAAACTCGATTATGAAACACTAGCCAAAAAATATTATGATCATTACATTAAAAAAAAATCATGTCCGTATAATAATAATTGGGGAGAATAATGTATTGTCCGGGGCTAATCGAGAATCGTTTGGCTCGTTGCCAGAACGATTAACTCGCACACAGCGAGATACAAGAATTCCGATAAAAACAATTTTTAAATCTGAATCGAGAATATTTTTAATTTGATTTTTTTATTAAATTTTCTGTCTATTTGGATTTTTTCAATTAATTGTTCATGTTACCAGAACTCTGACTTTGGTCATACGTTGATATGAAAGAATAATGAGAGATTGTCAGAATGACATGTAAAATCTTGTTAAGGCCTAAGGATGTCCGGACAAAAGTATTGTATATAAAAAAAAATCCCTTCTAAACGGATCAACTGCGGTCACCGAGATTACGGTCAAGGTTTTTTTTATCTCTGGGTCAACTTGGACAATAGAGAAAAAGAAAATAATTCGTTATGAGAAGGAAAGCATCTCTGAGCTGAGAGCCGGAACCTCGGCTAAAGCTTAATAACGCATTGCGGGTGTTATGTGTGTAACGATCGATCGAACGACCCCGACAGTGAAAACGTCTCGATTCTGAAATTAACCTAAAAAACAAAAATTATTTCACTTAAAAATCATCGTATATAATTCCATTAAGCCTGTCAAGGTATAAAAAAAAACTTCAATAAAACGTAAAAACATTGTCGTCCATTTTCTTTACCAGATATAAATATAGACATTTCGTTGTCGACGTCGAACGAAAAACGATGGGAGGCTCCAGGCCTCGCTCAGTTGACTAAATAAATTTGGCTTCGATTCCGGGTCACGTGGTATCCATATCGCTCGAGCACTCCCTTTAATTTTGTCCTTCGATAAACTGCACGATCGATCGAGCCGCCACCTCATTTGTATCGCGGCAGATTTTGTAACTCGCCATTTTGGATATACCACCATAACCTAAAAAAAAAATCATCACATTTCTCGAGCGAAAATACGTACGTTTAGTTTCCGTTGAGACGCTTCTCGAACGATTCACGAGAGTCTGAAAAGCTGTGAAAAAATATTTTCATCCCATCCATTTTCTCTTTTATGCATTTTCCTTTACAAGAGCTGTTTGATATTTCGTTTGCGTGCTCCGCGAAAAAGCGCGTGGTCGTATCCAACGTACTTGCATATATACTTGTGTACGTGTGTGTGTGTGTGTACAAAGAACTGGAGAGCAGGAGCTGCAAGTATCGACCCAATGTAACCGCGCGTTGAAATAAAATCTTACTGGGTCAGAGCACGAGGCCTCGAGAGAGAGAGAGAGAGAGAGAGAGAGAGAGAGGCAGAGGGCGCTTTGGGGAGCTCTCGTTGTGCGAGATACGGAATGTACACGTGCTTCCCTTTTCTTTTTTCTTTCACCTCTCGTGTTTTATTTTATATTTTAACACAGAGACCACCCTCTCTCGTTCTTACGTGAAGTGTGGCACGCTCGAATGCGATTGCGTGCTCGAGTAGCTTGGTATACGTAAAAGAGAAGCACGAAACAAAAATATTCTTTCGCACTTGTCACCACAGGGGTAAGGTTAGGAAGTACGTTCGCGTGAGTTTACGGCACTCGATTAACACAACTAACGTAAAAAAACATCGTTTTTAAACCGAGCAGCGAGAAAACTATCGTTATTAACTACAACGATAATTCGAGGCCTCGCGTACGGTCGGCCATCTTGGCTTGTCATAAATATACCCCCCCACTCCTCGAGCTTGAGAAAAGGATAATGAAGAATATGTAAAGTAGGTCGAGTGTCGCGCTCCGGTGGAAGAAGTTGGAATTATAACAGGTTATATACGCATAACCATGAAATAATCATCGTTTCGTTATGAATAGGAAAACCAACGTGGAGGTATTTTATATTATTATTGTTGTTATTATTATTATTATTAGTCTTCGACTGTAAGTTCCAGACTATTATGTTGTATACGACGTGGTGTATAGTGCATTATGTGTCGTATTAAAGGTGATATCGAGCGACGATAGAAACGTAACAGAATCCTCGTACCTCGTGTTACTCAACACTCTCGTGAATGTACGTGGTGGGCTTTTCAAACTCGCCAACAACGGAATATGCAAATTTATCAAGAGGCTTTGATCGATTCGTGTCGCGTCTTTGGACGATGCGATAATATTGGTTTTGTCAAGTATTCACTCGGAATAAATTAATGGCGGAAAATCAATGTTTTCTCCATTCTGAATTTTCGCGTTTACGTTCGGCCATACTTGTTGACGAAAAATGGCGGCAAAATTTGAATATGCTTAAAATAGAATTGATTTGTTTTTTTTTAAATTTATTTTGACGAATTCACACAGGTCTAGCAATTCTGTATATACTGCTGACGGTTCCGTATCTTCTACCATGGGGCGCCCAAGGATATTTCACAGGATTTCTATCCTGGTGTCACCTTATCGGTGCTGTAAGTCCCTGGATCGGTTCGTTTCTTTATCATCTATTCATGAACTTGAACTACGGGGAGGCCTTTTACATGAGGCTACTAAAGCTCGATATGCTCGGAATATGGGTCTGTCAGAGCGTAGGTGAGATATTTAAAAAAATACATAATTTATTAAAAATAGAAAATTTATGAAAATACAAAATTTATGGAAAATACAAAATTAATAAATTTTTGTAATTTTGTATTTTTAATAAAAAAATACAAAATTTATGAAAAATACAAAATTTATTAAAATTACAAAATTTATTAAAAATACAAAATTTATGAAAAATACATAATTTATTAAAAATAGAAAATTTATTAAAAATAGAAAATTTATTAAAAATACAAAATTTATGAAAAATACAAAATTTATGAAAAATACAAAATTTATGAAAAATACAAAATTTATGAAAAATACAACAGTTATTAAAAATACAAAATTTATTAAAAATAGAAAATTTATTAAAAATAGAAAATTTATTAAAAATACAAAATTTATGAAAAATACAAAATTTATGAAAAATACAAAATTTATTAAAAATACAAAATTGATTAAAAATACAAAATTTATTAAAAGTACAAAATTTATTGAAAATACAAAATTCATTAAAAATACAAAATTTATTAAAAATACATAATTTATTAAAAATACAAAATTTATTAAAAATACATAATTTATTAAAAATACAAAATTTATGAAAAATACAAAATTTATGAAAAATACAAAATTTATAAAAAATACAAAAAACGATGAATATCGATAAGAAAAAATTTTTTAATAGGAAGTTAATAAAAAAAACGTTTATAAATTTACACTGTTTGAAGCATCTTATCAATAACCATCGTTTCCACACAATTTTTTTTTGTCATTTTTATTTTCTAATTTTCTAATTTGACGTTTAAAATTCAAGGCGCGATACCGATGATTGCCGCTTCGGTTCACTGTCTACCGAGCGTATTGTGGCACTTTTGCATAATGGCCTATTGCTGCCTGAGTCTCTGGGGCTTGTTCAAGGTGACGTATGATTTCCAAAAATAACTTTTTTTTTCAGTATAAACAAATAAATTTATCTCTCAATTTTTTAATACTTTATTTTCTTAACAATATTTCTGCCATGTTAATTATTGTCTCGTTAACTTGTTTATTCTTAATTTTAATTGTTCAATTAATTTTGTTTTCTTGTTTTATTAATTTTGGATTTTTTTTCTTTCTTTTTCATAATTTTCACAGGCAATGAAAGCGTCCTCACCGTGGGAAAGACGACTATGCTTCTCGCCCCCTTTCATGATGAGAATGTTCTTTCTGGCGTTGAGATGTTTTCGCATAGGCGGCGGTAACCCGGAAGCTCTCACTCACATAGTACTTCAAGTGAGTGCGATCGCACGTGCGGAAATTTATAACGCAGAAGTGCGTCACACCGACCGCTATATTTTATCACCGAAAAGCTTGCCAAAATCGTCAAATTGTGAAATTAGGTCGAATTGTCTACACGCGATCCATACCAATGTTATTCACAAAAAGAACGATTGCCAGTAATTTTAAATCAGAATAATTACTAAGAATTTTTAATTACTTACAATTTCCAATAATAATCATTATCATATTCAAATTAGAATAAGTAGATACAAATTTCACTGCATTAATAAATTAAGAAACGTACGGTCGTCCTTAAGACCGGAATAAATATTCCTAAATGAAAATTTGTCAACCTGACAGACTTAAAAAATTTAATAAATTCTTGCTAAAAAAAAAGGATATATTTTTCTCGATTGTGAGAAATTAATAATTATAGAATATAAAGATAATTAGTAATTAATTAGAAGAAATTAGAAATTAATAATTAGAGAAATTTGGAAACTGGCAATCTTCCAAAATTAATGAATTTTTGGTATTTAAAAGAAATTGCAAACTTCATAGAGAAAAGAAATGTCTGTAGGAACGAACGAGGTCTAACGCATGTATATTCGTTATTTTCAGGATCTCGTAGCGGTGGTAGGTGGAAGTATCGGTGCCCTGAGAATACCGGAAAAGTGGTTACCGGGCCAGGTGGACATAGTCCTGAATTCACACAACATAATGCACGTCGTGGTCGTAATGGCCGTATGGTCAATGCACTCGGCCACGGTCCAGGATCTCGTCTGGATGACGGATCCTTCAGCTTGCGGTGCGAGCAACGTAACGAGAGTAGCGAGACACGACGAGCTGTGACTCCTTCGTCGAGGAACGTTGGAAAAAAAATACAACAAAACAAAAAAGAAAAGAGCAAGCAAAGTCACTCAATATTAGTAAACGATAATTTGTAAATAATGTCTTCTAAAAAGAAAAAAGGACACAAAATTAAATGGAGAACGACGACAAGAAGAAAACAATGAAAACGAACATAAGAGGACAGAGAGAGAGAGAGAGCTTCGTATAGTCGAGTCTCGATTGCGAGGATCATGGCGAGGAAGGGAAGAAGAGAGAAAAGTAATAATGAAACCACAATTAAGCGCAATACCACACACAACCAACTTCCAGCCTTCGAGCCACGTGGAACTGTGATTCAAAAGCATAGAAGATTGATCTTCGGTGCAATCTGTGATTAAAAATTAGGGGAAAAAATATGAAAAATGCGAAATAACAAAGAAAAACATAAAATGAAAAAAAAAAAAAAAACAAAGAGACATAAGATGACAAAGATATACGTGCGGTTGTTATGGGACGTCGCGAGACGACGGCCCACGTGTTGGCTAATTTGATGGGTACCATCGACAGTTATTAAATTAAACAAAAAGAGAAAAAAAAACACGTAGTGCGAGAGAAAAAGAAAAAAGAAACGAAACCAAAAGTTCGCATGTAGAGCTAACGTTGTCCTGGAGGAGGGAAATAATAAAATAAAATAACAACAAGAAGAATTAATATAAAATCCTTTTAACGCTCTAGGCGAATTAATTATACAGATTGATCGATAACGTGGATGGATAGAGCAAGAGGAAACGAAGAGAGAAATTAAGGAACCACGAAGGAAGTGGCTCAGTACAAAAGAGAAGCATTTAGGTCGCGGATTCGGTCGCACGCGTGTCGGTAATAGACGTTTGAAAAATTGGCGTGAATTTGAGAAATTTGAAAAAAAGAAAAAACATATAAAAGAAAGAAAGATTCACCGTCGTTTGCCTTAGTCGCGCGATCAATTGCGACTGAATCGTGATGCGATCGATATGAGAAAAAGACCATTTTAAGCACATGAAAAATAATTATCGTTTATTGTACAGTTTGAAAGAAAAACAAAAACGACGTTAACAGTCACAGGCGTTGTCGTTGATGAAATTTGCGATTGAAATTGTCAAATTATTCGATAGCGCAGAGCTCAGTGTGTTGTCATTTTTGTTTTGCACGATTTGATCACGAGTGAACGACGACAAATAAAATCAGAGAAACAGTAATTAATCGGATATTAACAAAAAAAAAATGCTTCCACGCTATCGAGAACCAAATTGTTTTTACTAGATACACAGTTGTTCGAAAAACAAATATCGACGATTCTAAAGAGAATGGAAAAGCTCACAAGAGCTTTCACGTCGCTTCGCAATCGTTTAGATTAATTATGTACAATATAATATAGAAAGAATTCCAAGAGAAGAATACAAACAAACAAAATTCGCTATATAGTTCTTCGAAGTATTTACAGAGCGTGAATTTTTAGGCATCGTCCGATCGCGTCTGCCGAGCACACGAGAACAAAAAAAAATCACGACCGACGGAACAGGATGGAAAGAAAAAAAATTAACGGCAGAGCGCGAATCCTTCCGTTTCCGTCTCTCGCCGATCGTTGCAGCAATATTTTATACTTCGATAAAGAATTGTAAATTATTCCTTAGTAAGAGCGGACAAATGCGTTTCGCGAGAAGAAAAAGAAATGATATTGTAGATAGATAAAATTTTATTCCTTCCTTCCTTATCTCTTTATCTCCAACAATTTCAATTTTTCTCGCTAATTGAAGTTAAATTAGTCTTCGATATTTCGGCTTCTCGAAGTTATTGAATGGGAAAACAAAAAGCGAAGAGAGCAAAGAACACGTTTATTCGACCGTTCGCGAGTTGACCTAAGGATTGACCAAAAATGAAAATAAAAAGACGACGATTGTAATGGAAATAAATGAATTTTCAATCCCACACTCGAAGCTCGTATTATCTTTGCCTTTTTTCTATCCTCGTTCTCGAACAATTTCCCATTTCTTCCCTGACTAAGGAAAACGTCGACGTTAATCGACGACGACTACGAGAATCTATTTACACATAACGTCAACAGAGACGAGAGAAACAAATCTCATAAGCGTATCTAGACTTTGGTTTAACCTTTTCGCGGTTAAACGACACGTTTTGTGCAGTTAAAACGTATTTATCGCGGAATTTGTGAATGCTGAGCGTGACAAAGTGTTTCGTTTTCTTTTTTCGAAAGATTTTTGAAACGAATCTATGTTTACTGCAACGGTGCTTCGCTCTCTTGGGTGTAACTCTTGACACGGCTGAATTTGTAAGGCGGATAAAGACCCTTGACTGTCAGGCACATCGTACGATCTTGTCCATTCTTGTACTTCGTAAATATGTTGTACTCGAGCCACGTCAATTGTGAATTGACTCGTTTGTTATGATTCTGGATCTCGAATTCCTAACGAGGAAATAAAGAAAAATTGATGATAAAGTGTGATCGTTCTTATCGATTGTATGGAAGAGAAATCAATCGCTTACTATGTGGTAAGTTTGTTCACCGCTGTCATGAACAAACTCACGTTTCTTTCTTCTGTACGAGCGTTCGCTCACATTAGCGCCCTTTATTATTTGTTTCTTGAGCACCAGAGTGACGCAATTATCACGAAGTCTATAATGGCCGATGAGAACCGAGGGATTTTTCGGTGCACGATATTTAAGAGCGTTGACGCAATTTTGAGCTTCTTCGGTCGATGTTAACATTAGAACTCGACCCTCGGGAAAGAATCTGTAAGATAAACAATTTTGCTAATCGATATTCGCTTGCTTGCCAAAATGAAAACAGAATAATCGTCTCAGGCGTGTCTTTTGGTCGAGTAAGTGCACAATACCTGAGATATCGATAATACTCCACGAGGTGCCAAGGACGATAGAACTGATCCTGAAAGCTGTTCTCTCCGTGACGAACGTAAGTCGTTTTACTGATGTAACAGCCGTTGTAGCGCAATCTTGGGCGATAAAGGTACATATCGCGCCAAGACGAGTGGGTTGGTTCGTAATTTCCACAGTTCACGCCCCAAACTCGCACGCAAGCGAGTCGCCAGATTTCTGGATCTCGGGCACAGATAAAAAAACCGCGACATACACGCGAAAACATTTCCAGGGAGCGGAGATCGAGTTCGGATGATACGACCCAACGTAAAATGTAAAGAACGATCTCCATGGGCAGAGCCGAAATGTGAGTGGTCTGTGAAAATAAAAATTGGAAAATTCTATTTTCTAAGTTGAAACTATTGTGCTAGCGCCGTCGACAGAATTATTCTTACGCTCTGCTCGAAGCGAGGATAACAGACACACTGGTTACGAGCGAGGTTCCTTGACAACTTCGCAAAAAGATCACCTTCCTCTTCCCCTTCGATTACATCGTCGTCGGTATCATTACCATCGTTTCCTCGTGGTTCTCCAGTTTCTATTCTATCCTCGTTCTCGGATCTATCGCGACTCTTCAATTTCGTCGACTCGTACAGCCTGAATTCAATATCAGGCACAAGCTGTACAGCGCGTTTGTAAAATTGTATCGCCTCATACAAACGGCCAGTCTGCTCGTGCTCTATGCCTTTTAAAAATAAACTTTTCGCCTGAAAAATACAAATTTGACAATTGATTTCAAATTATGAATAAATACATATCGATAAGTTTATCGCTTTGAATTAATTTTTACAGATTAGCACCAAAGCTTTTTCCTGCTATTAACACATAATAATAAACATTCACCTTGTTCTCTATAGAAGAATTGTCATCATTGCCTACCACAGGACTTTCAGACTGTTTGGACGTTTGGACTTTAGAATAAGCATGTTTCGGCGATATTTCCAATTCCCTCTGCCACTGTTCACGAAAAGAAGCCAGAGCATCCTCGACCTGAACAATTGAGGACGACGAAGAATCGTCCTGACCGTCCGGGCTTTCGTTTCCATCGTCCACGGATCCACCAGGATTATCCTGTATGTACATAACCACGAATTATTGCGTCATCCATGCATTCGACTACGAATAACTCGCTAGGATTCACGATGGGAAGAAAGGGTAAAGAAAAAACTATATTTTACATCGACAATGATTGATTATTCCATGACGAGGAGAAAAAAACAACATATGGAACTCCGTGCCAGCTGATTCAAGGGCAAGGTCGTGTCGAGAATGAGGTTATGTCGCGTCTGCCTGCGCATTCTATTTCGTCGCAACGAGAGCGTATGAAAAAAGCGAATTTCTGACACTCCCGCTCATAACGTTCCGTCATAAACGACGTACCATTTTTTACAGTTGTCCTTCGATACTGTTTATTTCAACGAAGGTATTCTCGGTCGGAGAAACGCACGAGCGAGCGGAAAGAGAATTTAGCGAGGTGAACCGCCGCCATTGTTATCACACACTTGCTACAACCTGACGCTGCTGCCGTCTGCAGCTTACTGCGCGAGTTTGTAACCTTTGCAAATATCCCTACTCGCCGGCTTTTCTAACGATCATATATAACACTTTACCCCTCTACCACAACTGTACAATTGTATTTACAAATTTCTCAAAGATTTCAATGCGATATTTTATAGGCGTGTTAATTCTATTAAAATAAGATAATAAACCCAACGACTACCTAAAGAAAGCCACGGAAATGTTTTTATGAATCGTTAGAACATCATAAATCTTTCAACACATCAATTATTGAGCAACTGCTAAAATCTCACACCTACAAATACCATTTTTTTTTTCAGGTTATAATAAGTCTTAATACATAGAAAAAAAAGTTATCCATTAGTAGTAGTCGAATTATTGAGCAACTGCTAAAATCTCACACCTACAAATACCATTTTTTTTTCAGGTTATAATAAGTTTTAATACATAGAAAAAAAAGTTATCCATTAGTAGTCGGATGGAAGTCATATTCCCTGGCTCATCCTTTGTTCTCATCTAAGGCTCTTTACTCGTTGAAAATAATACGTCGACTGATAATTAACTTCACGTACCTACAATACAAGTGGGTCATTAGAACACTCGCGAGATTTCGTGACTCGGGAGAGAGACCATCCCCGCATTTCTTGGGCTATTCGTGAGCTCGTGCGAGGATGCGTGTAAGGATTGTCAGTCGATTCTGGCAAACGTGTGATTTTTTTACACGTGTATGAGTAAGTTACGGTGTGTTACCGAGGCCGAAAGTACGAGGAGAGCATGCTCGAGGCGATCTCAACGGTCGTTGTGTTTGCCAGACGCTCAACCCCTTTCTTTCTTTCTCTCGTACCGTGACTCGAGCGCAGGAGACGAGTTCTCCCACCTCGGTCCGAGGCTACGTGACGACTGGCGGAGCTTCCCGTCCACGCCGCTCGTGGCGCTACCGTCGCTCTTGTCGCCACCGTCCGGCGTTGCACGAACGTTGCCGAGACTGACGCCCCGTCGAGTAAAAGCCGGGAACGAATCGTTGCAGCTCACAGAAAGCATCATGCGTTCGGTGAGTACGAAACTACTCATCTAAATTGTGACTTTTTAACTCGAATTATCATAATCTTGTCCAAGACATAATTATTAACTCTCGCTTCTTTTATTTTTCATATACAAAGTATATACGAACTAAATAATCGGTGGTGGATTAATTTCGTGTTACGAAGTGACAGTGCTAGACTACGAATTATATTCAACGATATTTTGTCGTAAAGAAAATATAATTTTTTAAACTTCAATATAAGTTCTTCATCGCACACGAGTGATTTTTTTTCTTCTTTCACTTCGTCTTATTGAACGAAATTATTTCTTTCTCTCCAAGTGCGGAAGAATTATTTTTGATTTTCAAAGTTCGCGCGCAATCTTTGTTTTCAAACGACGTTGTATTTCGCGCCAATTCTCCTGCGCGCGTTCGAGGTCAAATACGCGACTAAATAAGTCAATAGAACTTCTAAAAAAAAACACACGAGGATGGAAAATCGTGTCGTAAGTAAACAAAAAATGTTACACTACGTCGAGGAGATCGTTTTCTCTTGTTCTCGTACTCTTGACTTTGACTGGACGAGGCGAGAGAGTTTTCAAAGTCGTTGAACGCGGTCTTTGAGTTTTCTATTGACGTAAGGTTCAAGCAAAAGTGGTCGATTGTAAAACGTATATAAACGCACCCAAACACACACACACACACACACACACACACACACAGGAGATTCGAGAGTTCCATTGCCCGGAGAGTTTCGCGACAACTTTCTTCTCCCATACGCATTACACGAGACGAGACTGCCATGAAGAAGAATTGCGAATCTCCTTCCACAAATTTACTTGAAAAAAACAAAAAAAAAAAAAAAAAAAATTATTACCAATTTTTATCAAATATCAAAACAAGAAATTTTCCAAGACGAAAAATTTTATTGCAAATTTTATAAATTCTATAAAAAAAAACAGTATTTCATTAATTATCATGCGTCGATTAAATCGAATTAAAATAAGCAAAAATAAATCGATTAAAAAAAAAGCAGAAATAAAATAATTAAAAAAAAAAGCTGAAATAAAATGATTTTCAGATCGATGTTTATTAACTTTTGTTTGGACAATTTTCACGATTGGAAAGAAAATTAATGGTTTACAAGTATATCGACATTTTTATAGTCTCGTAAATGGCGCGTTCCTTTTTTTTCGTTTTTCTTTCGTTCACGATCGTCGATTTGCATTATCATAAAAATCACATTCTCGAATCCCGAAAAGAGCAACACGAGAGTCTGTCGGCACTCGCGCTCTGTTTTAACGATCTCGATATTACTCCCCGAGATGCGAACACGCTACTGGTATAAATTTGTAATTTTGTCGACCCAGTTGGTATGTGGCGCGTGTGTGTACGCCACGTTATATATATATTTGATGATGTGTATATATATATATATATATATAGGCTAGATCCAGAGTGCAATTAAATCTAATTGCGTTATTGGGACTGACCGCGATGGATAGTTTTTGCATTAGCACTATATATCTATATATATAAATAAATATATATATTTATATATATCATTTTTATATTAATGATAAAAAATATTACTATTTTTTTTTTTGCCGGTCGGGGATTCGAACCCCGGACCCTGTGGGTGACAATCGGGAACCTAACCAACTACACCACGTCCCGTTCTAATAAAATTTTTATTATTTTATAATATTATTATAATGTTAATAATAATATTATATATAATATAATTATATATTGCATAATATTATTATTATAATATTATTATTAATATTATATAATATATTAATTATATACAATTATATTATTAATATAATTATAATATAATAATAATAATAATAATAATTATTATAAGATAATAATAATGATAATAATAATAATGATAATAATAATATATTATAATAATAATAATTATTATTATTATAAGATAATAATAATGATTATTATTATTATAATTATAAGATGATGATAATTATTATTATTATAATTATAAGATAATAATAATAATTATTATTATAATAAACAAATAAATAAATATATATGGCGGTATGCCCATAAAATAAAAAATTTCTTCAATTCCTCGGTTACGAACACGCGATCGAAACCCCGCAAGTTCGTGCCCGTCTCGATACGCGAATCCTCGATGAGCGAGATAGACCGAGAGAGAGAGAAAGAAAATGTACACGAAGGAAAAAAAAATGCGAATCGAGGAGAAAACTTCTCCCGAACGCAAGAAGCTCGTGCGCGCATGCGCGATGGAAATAAAAGAAATAACTGGGCGCGCCACCGTACGTACGTACGCACGACTGTCCATAAGAAACGAGGAATAAAGGAAGTTTCGAGACCTCGCCCCAGGGCGTCCTGACCTCTGCGGAAAAGTTGGAATCGACACCGCTAACGTCCACTTGGAGAAAGTATATGCGTGTAAACAGACACTCACACACACACACACATATATATATATACATTTGCATTCGTATATATTTTTTTTACATAAACGTATATTACGAAGTGTTGAGAAAAGAAAACAAAGTTGTCGGACGACCGTCGTGTTAAAGAATTCCTTAAGTCCGTTAGGATTAACGGATCGTCATCCTCGCGCGGTCCGACGACCGCTACGACCTTTCGAGGGCCGTCGGGTCGCAGCGCCCGTAACGAGGACGGGAGAAGTTCACACGGCCGCCGCGTGGGGGCGCGCATGACGGTGTGAGAAGAAACAAGCGAGAAGCGATACGATCGAAGAGACGAAGTTTCATTTTTCTATTCGTTTCGATCAATTGTGTTCGATATCTTGCCACCAGGGGGTCCTAGCGATCGATTATTATTGAGGAAATTATATTATCGTTCGTTAATTACGCGCTCGCTGTATCGGCCACGAGGAAATTTGAAATTGTAGGTTATTACGCCTGTTTATGGTTTTCGGAGTGACGTGTCGATTTTTTTTACTGTTTCTTTTTTTTTTTAATGATTATTCATCTTCGCGTCACGATCGAAGGGTAAAGAGCGTAATTACGATTCAGCGGGATTCGTTCTTGACGAGACGTCGAAGAAGGGTTTCGATTATTAATTTGAGATGGTTTTTTTGTTTAATTATGTTGGTATTGGTTTTTTAAAATCGAATTTCTTTTTTGCAATTTTCTTTTTTTTACTTTCTTTTTTGTAATTTTATTTTCGTGGATTTTGTTTTTTTTGCAATGTTGATAAAATATTGCAATTATTATTGTTTCTGGGACAATGCGCGACATGAAGTTTTTTCGATGGATAATCGATCTATCGAAAATTGCAATCGATTTAATTTAAATTTGACGTTTGTTGTTAATATTTCGTTTATTTTTGACGTGGTTTGGTTTATTTCGTGCGAGTGTGAACTCATTAAAAATTCCTCGAAGCAAATCGTGAGACGTTTGGCATGGGGGCTCGAACGTGGCGAAGATTTTAGTTGGGAGATAAAGTCTCTCGCTGTTTGAACTTTATCTGTTGAATTGCCTGGATCTTTCCCATTTCCTTGCAAAATATCCATGAGATCGTCGGAATGTTCCAATTCACTCGCTCATCGTCTCGTCTTACGAAATTTATGATGTTCGTTCGTATTTATAACGCGTAGATGGCGCCACACGTCGTTTCGAATTTATTCCCGCGCTTGGGTTCGATCGATGATGCGCGAAGGGCTTCTGCGCAACTTTGTTGAGAGAGAGAGAGAGAGAGAGCGAGCAGTGATGCGCCGTTGCGCCATTGGACTCTTTCTCAAACGCGCATGCGCGGATTTCTCCACGGTACTTCGGCCGCGCGCATGCGCTCTTTATAACTATACCTTCGACTGTATTTATTAATCGACGTACGCGCATGCGCTCGATGATGCGCAAAGGGCTTCTGCGCAACTCTGTTGAGAGAGAGAGAGAGAGAGAGAGAGAACGAGCAGCGATGCGCCGTTGCGCGATTGGACTCTTTCTCAAACGCGCATGCGCGGATTTCTCCACGGCACTACGGTCGCGCGCATGCGCTCTTTATAACTATACCTTCGACTGTATTTATTAATCGACGTACGCGCATGCGCCCCGCTGGGTTGATACATATAAGGTAACACGTCGGGATCGCACGAGGTGTTTCACGCTTGATAAAAAAAATGCATTCTCGGTGCGCGCGCATCGAATCGACGCATGCGCACTCGAGCACGTAATTTTCGTTTTAAGAAAAATTATTACCATCAATTTTCAACGTCGATAATTATTCGCGATTATCGAGGGAGAAAATGAATAATTTAAAATATTAATTGTTTTTATAGCGAACGATAAAAATAAATTGTGCGAAGTAAAATTTGCACATTACTTTCTCGCGGATTTTCACCCGTTTGCGCGATTCTCTGCACGAGTCCAGCGGGTTTAAAAGTTTTTTTTACTTCCTCGTTGGAAAAATTGTGTCAATGAAAATCGAGAGTAAAATTATGAAAAAAAAAAAACATTCTATGTTTATGGAAAAATTCGACATTTTTTTGTAATTATACGAATCGTCGTTAATTATAAAAATTAATTACTTTGTTCCAACGTTTCGTAGATACACGATCAATCGTTTTTTTTTCTTGCCAAAAATAATTATTAAATTTTATTATTCTTGCAATTATCGTTGCGTTTAAAATCAATTTTAAACGATAGTCGTTTCGTACATGGAACATCGCCTATTTGGAGTTTATAAGTAAGGTAATTTCACTATCTGCATTATTCATCGGCAAGGACGTTGGCGCGCATGCGTACGCGTGCGCGCGCATGTACGATAAGAGCGCAGGCGCGAAGCACGGAGTCGCGCTACGGCGGGCTTTACAAACTTTCACGCGGAAAAAAAAGAAATGGAAACTGCACGAGAGAGAGAGAGAAAAGTGAAAAGCGATACGATGAGAACGTTGAGCGGGAAAACGCGGAGAACGACGACAGGCCGTGAATACCAGAGTCGTACCTTCTTTTTTTTATTTCCGGGCTTCGTAACTCGATGACAAAATTGAGTCTTCGACGACTGAAAAAGCGAGAGTTTTTCCACACTTGCCGATTTAATTGATCAATTTTCTAACAAAATTGTCGCTTTAAAGACGTAATTAAGCGCGACTGTTAATAACTCTCCACTCGTCGAGGAATTAAAATTTGCGACATTAACGTTACATCTTCTATCGCTTCCGCGTCAGAAACATTTCTTCTCGACGAATGGATTTTTCCCTATTTGAAAAAAAAAAAAAACAAAAATGTCAATCACAATTATTATCACAATTCGTTAAATATTTTTTAATTTTTTGTATTATTTACTTGATTTTGCAATTATTCTATTTTCTGTATCGTTTTTAAATTGTTTATTGCATTATTTTATTTATTTACAAAGTTTAAGTATTTATATTATTCACAAAGTTAACAAAAGAAAGATTAAACAAACAAATCGAAGAAACGTATTTCGTCCCACGTTCTCTATAAACACAATTATCCGATTAAAAAATAAAAATAGTGATAATTGACTCGAGTCGTCAAGCTTCCATAAATACGTCGTAATACGTAAATACAAACGCCAAGAAGCGAAATCTCAATCTTTTTCAAGGGGCAAGTTCAACGAAACCAATTAAGAAATCCCGTTGATAATGGTTACGCGTATTGGGAGGATATTTTATGAATGGGAAAGTTGGTCCGGATTTGGCCAGTGGCGAGCCAGTGTAAAGTACATAAATGATATTTTCGGCTTTCGAAGTTTCGCGACCCTCCCATTTAATTTTCTCTCTCTCTCTTTTTCTCTCCCTTGGAATTTATGTATAAGAATATATCTTGCGATATTTTTATATACAGCAGGGACATATAAACGTGTTTTCGTTTTTTTCCTCTCACCGATTTTGCATATACGTGGTCGGATTCCGCATAACAAAGTATGGAAGACGAAGAGAGAGAGAGAGAGAGAGAGGATCTCTTTTTTTTCCTTGGGTCCATTTGTAAATGCCGAGATGGACCTCGACGTACGCGGGCAAGTTCACGAGCGCGAGGAGGATCTCCATGGAGAATCCTCCACATCCTCTCGACATACTCTCCGCGCCCGAGTTGAGTGAAAGTGGCCGTGTGATTCGTGGCTGCCTTCTTCTTCGGGTTTCTTCCCCACCTCTCGAATCACCGCGATATACGCGGTAGAACATGTATATGTATATAAGGATATATTTTATATATAGAATGATACCTACAATATATATATATTTGTGTAGGTAGGATAAAATCGCTTCAAGAAATCGTTGGTGTTCTCGTACAGTCAAAGTTTTCGTTATTTAACTTGAAGAAAAACGGAATGATAATATAATAATAATAAATAATAAATAATAACTGATAAATAATAAATAATAACTGATAAATAATAAATAATAAATGATAAATAATAAATAATAAATGGTAAATAATAAATAATAAATAATAAATGATAAATAATAAATAATGAATTATAAATAATAAATACTAAATAATAAATGGTAAATAATAAATAATAAATGATAAATGATAAATAATAAATAATAAATGATAAATAATAAATGATAAACGATAAATAATAAATAATAAATAATAAATGATAAATAATAAATAATAAACAATAAATAATAAATGATAAATAAAAAATAATAAATACTACATAATCAATAATAAGTAAAAAAAATAGTAGGAGCAGCAGTGGTATAGGGGGTAGCGTTCGCGACTCACAACGCAGTGGTCCCGGGTTCGAATCCCGCCGGCATCAATAAAATTTTTCTATGTTCTTTTTCTGTGCTTTCGATGGTTCGGAAACAACCCACCTAAGAAAAACTGTCCACCGGAGTGGTTGATGGTGAAATGTGTGTGAAATATAACAAATTATAAAAAATAAATTAAAAAAAAAATAACGGTACATAATGGATGACAACGATTTCTTGGCGCGATTTAATCCACGACGGAGATCGTACTCGGTCCTCGGTACTTTATTCCGACGACTTATGTCTCGAGGAAGAAGAAAACGAGCTCGCGAACGAACGAAAGAAGGTTTCTTCGGCGCTCTCACCCGGGCACGGCGGGTGTTTGTTTCCAATCGGGCACTGTGAGAGATATCCACGTATACGCGTTATAATAATCCAACATATGCAACGGGACGACGGCTCGTTAATTAATCACTCTCTCGCGATCGTCCCGGGTGCACGATGCACGGCTCACGGTCGTATCGCACAGCTACCTCAGTCGCAGGATGACTTTGCGTCGTAGTAAGTAGCACCCGGTGTATTATGTACACGAACCTGCGATATTGACCGTTAGGTCTATCGAGATGACTCCCAGGATAACCCGGGACAACAGACACAGAGATTGAAAAATTTGAATCGAAAGAACCGTTATTCCCGCCAACTTATATCAATCCTCGAATTACAAATGTTCAAAAAAAATATAAATTTTGAAAATAAAAAAAAATATTTTGACAAAGAAAATTGACGCCCTTATTTTAGCAAATATTTCGTTTTTACAGAATCGAAGAACCGGAGATTAAAAATACAATCTTTTTTTTTGGAAAATATAATTTTATAGGGTTAAAAAAGGGCAAAATTTTTACTTTCGTTCTTCGATTCGATGTGAAATTGAAGAACATTGGAGAATAGAATAATGCACCGCGTTGCAATTTTATTGCATACTTCTGTTGAGAATAAAAAATAATCGTATATGAACTGAAAAAAAAAACATTTTTTTCCATCATTTCGTACATTCTTGCTCGTAACGAGATCGTAAAAATATCTCATTAAAACGTAAGAATTGTAGATACACGCGGGACCACGCTCTTATAGCATCGCGGGTGGTTAGTTACGTCGAGAAAGCATGCGCCATCTCCCGGACTCTCTCACGAACGTTTTACCTTTCTTCTCCTCACAATTTTTCGATCGCGCGCTGCTATTCTTCAAAATCCCACTGTTAATTACGCTCTTAATCAACCGAGTACAACGATCTGATAAAAACGCAATAAAGAAGAAAGAAATTTATCAATTCGTGAATTTCTTTTTTTTTTTTTCTAATGAAAAAGGAAAAGTGCACGAGTCGTACGAATAATCTAGCGATTAATTTCTCGTATCGCGCAAACGACAAATGTTTATGTTTTTTTTTAAATAAATTTTGGTACGTAAACGTAGATTTTTTTCAACTAAATTTAATTAACCCCTTTCGAACGGATTAAATTTCGTCATGAGTGTCGTACTGGTCGGAATTAATTTGCGTTGAAAGAGCAGTAATACATAACATGCAAGATTATGAAAAATAAACAAGATTTATCAATTCTTTTGACAACTTTAGTTATATTTTATACAATAATATGTTTTAATGTCATGTTTTCATGTAAAAATTATATTTTATAGTTCTCCATTGTGTGAAATTTTTCAAAACAGTCTTCAATATGAAGTTTCACAGTAAACTTCTGTCGGTAACTTTCTTTTGGCAATAGTGGAATATTATTTTGAAATATTTTAAGAAGCGGAAATGCCTAATTACAATTAAATGCAACTTGTGAAATATTATTTGGAATTTTACAAAGTACACGAGAGGCGCAAACGACAAATGTTTGTTTTTATAAAATAAATTTTTGTACGTAAACGTAGATTTTTTTCAACTAAATTGAATTAACCCTTTTCGAACGTATTAAATTTGGTCATGGATGTCGTACTGGTCGGAATTAATTTCCGTTGAAAGAGCAGTAATACATAACATGCAAGATTATGAAAAATAAACAAGATTTATCAATTCTTTTGACAACTTTAGTTATATTTTATACAATAATATGTTTTAATGTCATGTTTTCATGTAAAAATGATATTTTATAGTTCTCCATTGTGTGAAATTTTTCAAAACAGTCTTCAATATGCAGTTTCACAGTAAACTTCTGTCGGTAACTTTCTTTTGGCAATAGTGGAATATTATTTTGAAATATTTTAAGAAGCGGAAATGCCTAATTACATTTAAATGCAACTTGTGAAATATTATTTGGAATTTTACAAAGTATCTTCGAACCGTGTCGATTTCTTTACGCACAAGAGGCGACTGGCTCGCCTCGGCGAGCTTTTGTTCGCACCGGATTTCGTTCTCCAATTGATAAGAGCACCGCGTGAGTTCGTGAATAGGTCCATAAGATATTTACATTTGTGCAAATAAATTGTAAACTGATACATGAATGAATACAGTACAAGATTAGTACGGTTTGTTAATGTGGTGGCTGAGAGTAGACATACGACCGCAAAGGGTTAAATAATCCTCGGCGTCGTTCGAGAAGGATTAATGATGTGCGTTAAACGAAGATTCCTCAAATTTCTCGCAGTTCGTTTTCACTTTTTCGATATTTCTTTTTTTTTAATTTCTTTTCTACTTAAATCCACAGTTCGCGAGAGAAATTGACGATCCCGAACGATCTTTCGAGTCGTGAAATGTAAACTGGAACTGTGCCGTAGAAATTGCCCAAAAATCTTGCGTAAAAGCGACGACCACGCTTTCGGAAGTCACGATATATTCGATCGTCCTCGCACCGCGATCGTAAAAATGAAAACAGACACACACACACACACAATTAATAAAACGACGATTGCTCAATGTGAAATCGAATATCGAACGAAACAACGACGAAAGAAAAGCAATAAATTACAAAAATCGTCTAAATTCGATTTCAAAAAGCGTAAAAAAGCAAACAAAAACATTCTCAAATCAATAAAAAAACGCAACATAGCCATAAAACAAATTAATTAAAAATAATACCAACGCATAAAAAAAATTAACACCGACGAGATTACGAAAAGAAAATATTAAAAAATTCCATAAAAAATTACTCTGAAAAAATAAAAACAATCATAAAAATAAAACGAGATGCACTCGATGACGAAAGAGAGTTCCGGAGACGCGCGCCTCGAGTACGAGAAAGAAAAAAAGAAAAGGAAAAAAAACAGTGAAAAAAAAAATATATATATTGGAATTCAACGATGCCCGCGCGAGTCGGTCGATGAACCGGGCGCGCGTGCATCATACGACCGAGACTCATCTTCGAGACGCCGGGTTCTCGTCCAACGCCACACGCCGGTCGGTCGGTGATATTTTTTTGAAAGTGAAACCCGACCGAGAAGTCTTTGGCTCGTCGAACGTCTCGCGGACCTCGTCGTCTCACACGTGAAAAGAATGCGTAGCTTTTTCCATGTGCACGTCGCACGGGCAATAACGCACGGGGTAGTTTCTCTCGGGCGCACGCAGCGACACCTGCGCGAGCACCTCTTCCACCAAGTTGCGCGCATTCGATCCGGACATGCATAACGGGCTGTCCGGAAATATTAATGGGATCTCGGAATGGACCGCGAGCTGAAGATATTATACATACGCATGTAGGATAACTTAAGACGAGAGAAGAGCAGGGGAGCACAAGGCTGGTTTATTCGGTAGTTTAGAAAGTTTCGAAAGAGGTTCATCATCGCCCTCGGGCGTGTCGCATCGTCGTGGAACATCGACATCCTTCCTCGTTCACTAATTTTGTTTCGTGGCTTCCCATCTGTTACAGAAAAAGTAAAAAGAAATTATTATTTCGAATTATCATGAATAATATAATTTTCGTTAATTCATAATTGTTTGAAATTTTGCTCGACTTTAAAAACCTTACTGACGATAATTTGAATCGATTTGATTAATAAAATTTTGATTAATAAAACATATATATATATATATATATTTTGTTTGGAATTTTAAAGCCGAAGAAAGAAAGTGAGTTTGCTTAATTCTAGGAGTTTGAATAGTTTTCTCTTGAGGAAGGCGAATTTCTGAAATATTGGCTGATATTGAGAACGTGTTTTAAAAAGAAACGTCCTCGGTCGAATCGTTTCCGTGCATTCGTATCGCAGATTCGTCGGACCACGTGAGATCGTAGAGGCGGCACATTTGAGCACGTCCAAGATGGGACACGGTAATGAAACGATCGGGACGACGAGAAACTCTTTCTCTCATAAAATTCTCGTGACATCGATCCTCGACGATAAGTCTAGAACCACGAACCGTGCGTCGTAATTTATTCCACATCCCAAAATATGCAAAGATATGCGATCCTCATTGGAGAAGAAGCCTTCATTTGACGACTCATTTATTTCAATCTTATTTTCATCGCGAAGCGTCGACGCGATAAGTTTCTCTTTCGATCGTGGAATGCGTGACATTGATTTCCAACGATATGCGTCCTTGAGCCGGTTTTTATTGCAGCTGTGCTTACTTTGCAAAGTAATTCAATCTAAAATATTATTATCATTATTATTATTGTTATTATGTGCATTACCGTGCGATCGAATAACTTGGCTCGATTATCTTGAGATTGCTAGTTTTTGCGGGCCATCCGAGTTCTTCCTTCTTCGAGAGAACACTGTGCTGCCAGTCATCGTGCGGTGGCCAAACATTGTACTATTTCCTTTTTTCCTGCAGCAAGAAGAAAAACGGGAATGAACCATGAATAATTGTGGACTATAAGAGAATTATCCTTGTACATTAATCCCCCTCAATGCCGCATATTCCCGCCTGATGGCGCTGCCGGCAGGTGGTCCGGTAAAATCGCGTGAAAGCGCTCGCGGTGTAAACTTTCGATACGCAGCCATCGAGGAGGTCCACGAGCGATATCGAAGTCTCGATGCACGCGAATCTTTTACTTTTCTCAATTAAAAACTTCGCATTCTCAAACGGAATTCTACTCCGTTACACACGATGTAAACAAAAAAGTTTTGACCTAAAAGAAAAAATTTCACAGTTTTCAGATTAATTAGCGTTACTAACCTTAACTCCCAAAGCTCTTCGCTGTTTCTTTTTGTGGTTTTCCCTCCAGTCACGTATTTCACATTATTTCGATAATGGAAACTCCAGTCGCGTAATTACAATGAAAAGAAAATAAACAATTTTCAGAAATATTCGTTTAAAACGTTTGCGTAATTTATTCACGTACTTATCGTCTCGTCCGGGATCTTTTATTTTCCAAGATTGATCTTGCCGAGTTTTGTCCGTTAGACGTTTAATGGCGCAAGCCAGGCACAATGACGCGAGTGGAGAAAAACATAAGGAGTTGGGGTGCGGCGCGCGCATCCTAAGAACCGGCGTGACGCCGCTTCGTAAATGTCAAGTCGCCATTTTCTCTGGCATCGCGAAATTACGTCCTCGTTGCTCGCTTCTTTCTTTTTTCATATTTTGCATGTCTACGTGCATGAGAGAATTCACGAATTTTATGGCGTGGCGATACGTTAAGCCGTTGATACTCCTCGGTTTCGTTTGCCGCACCATTTCTATACAGACACGTGCGTGGGAATACCGTGCCATTCTTTCTTCTTCCTATTATCCGTTCGTTCGTTCTACCGATGGCATGAGATTGCCCTGCGGCGATAAGACAAATTTCCAACTCTTCGATTCATTCGACTCGCTATTGTCTATTATTAAAACACATTCGGGACGTCAATCGTAACCTCAATGTGTCAAAAGAACAAACTGCAAATTCCACCTCGGGTTAAACAAACACTGTACACAGAGTCTCTTTTTCGCCGATGGAATGCAAATGGCGTGTTGCGAAATTTCGCCATTTTTGGAGGGCGCCACTGTATCGATTAGACAATCCTCTATATGGTCGAAAATTGCACGGTATTTTCGTAATTACAGCGCGCGTCAAGAGATGTCGCGACAATCGTTAATTAAATAATCATCAATGTAATGCAAATGGCTGGGGCTAGATGGCGTTGCTGTAGTCCTAACATATTTCTTTAATAAAAAAAAACAATCAATGTATAATCACTGGAATAATTGACATCTCTAGAAAACTTCTGAAAAAACATTTATTCCAATCGTTTTCTATGCAAAAACTTTGTGTCCTATTAGCAGGCGAAATTTGTATCTCGCTTTTATCAATCCCGAGTTATCGACAAAATACAATATTGAATAGTTTGCTATAATAGTGTCGTTTAACGACGCCACTGCGTCGATTAGACAATCCTCTATATGGTAAAAAGTTGGACGATATTTCTGTAATTACAGCTCGCGTCAAAAGATGTCGCGGCAATCGTTAATTACATAAACATCAATGTAATGCAAACGGCTGGGGCTAGATGGCGTTGCTGTAGTCCTAACATATTTCTTTAATAAAAAAAACAATCAATGCATGATCCCTGGAATAATTGACATCTCTAGAAAACTTCCGAAAAATCATTTATTCCAATAGTTTTCTATGCAAAAACTTTGTGTCCTATTAGCAGGCGAAATTTGTATCTCGCTTTTTTATCAATCCCGAGTTATCGACAAAATACAATATTGAATACTTTGCCATAATAGCGTCGTTTAACGACGAGGTTTGTCTTCTTTTCTCTTTCGTAGAAATGTTCCGTAGACTTTCCCCTCGCAATATACATATATACATGCATTTACATTTTTCTATTGACATCTATCGGCGGAAGGGGACCCGCACAGGTTCCTCTTTCTTCCAATAATATTCGCTCGTTTCGTCAAGTCGTTTAGCGTCTTCGTAAGTAGCGTATCAACATAGAGCGCTCGGTAGCTATTCGAGATTGCGTTACCCAAAGTACACGACGACGTCTTTTCTCCACTTTGCGATGAGTCGACGCGCGCCAGGAACGGTTTCGCTCGTACGAGCGTTTCATTTCACCCAACGAGCATGAAAGTTACAAGCGTAAACAAGGCGCCTCTCGCGGCAACTTTTATCATCTTCCATACACACATATATATATATGTATATATATTTACGCTGGTTCACTGCGAATATAGCCAAAGGCTAAGATGAGTTTGTAGAAACGTGCGAACCTCGCCTACGTTAGCACGAGGGTAAGAAATATTCCTACGTATACAGCGCGAATCGCATAAAGTTACGCATAGCGAAATCTGAGGTAGATGAGGCCATTACGAACAAAAGTTGCAAATAAACATTAAGGATATTGTTAATAATTTAGAAGATATAAATATTTAAAGTTGGTCCAATCAGAGCGTGCCGAGAAGCGTTGAAGCCGCCCACCCCCATCTAGCCGTAGATATAGCATAGATTAGGGCGTTACATTTGGATTTGTCACATTCAGAGCAGTCAATATTATTGATTGTATTAGTACGCAGTCAATTTTTGTTCGCGGTCATTGGTTGCTCTGAATTTTGCCCAGCGTGCCAATAAGCGTTGAAGCTGCCCACCTCGACCCCCACACTAGCCGTAGATATAGCATAGATTAGGGCGTTACATTTGGATTTGCAAAATTCAGAGCAGTCAATTAGATTGCTTGTATTTTTCCGCAATCATTTTTTTTCTCGGGCATTGGCTGCTATGAACTTAGGCGGGGGGTGGGTGACTTCAACGCTTGTTGGCACGTTGGGCAAAATTCAGAGCAGCCAATGCCCGAGGAAAAAAAATGACTGCGGAAAAATACAAGCAATCTAATTGACTGCTCTGAATTTTGCAAAGCCAAATGTAACGCCCTAATCTATGCTATATCTACGGCTAGATGGGGGTGGGCGGCTTTAACGCTTCTCGGCGCGCTCTGATTGGACCAACTTTAAATATTTATATCTCCTAAATTATTAACAATATCCCTAATGTTTATTTGCAACTTTTGTTCGTAATGGCCTCATCTACCTCAGATTTCGCTATGCGTAACTTTATGCGATTCACGCTGTATATGTACATATGTATGAATACACACTATGAATACGCATGATATACAGCAATATAATAACGCACCGGTATTATTATACGAGACAGCTTGGGCACGTTTCTTTTACGACTGACCGTACAAAGATGACGAGATGAGTTATCATCCTTCCCGTCTCCTTATTTCACGTTGAAGGAAACAAAACTTTACGAATGTACGTGCTCAATTACACCCGCACGAAGCCGCAAGCTAATTACAGAGCCACCGGTAAACGAAGACCGTGCGATACTTCGATGGCGAATGAACAGAAAACATTCTCGATGGTAGTACAATTATCTCGAGGTAACATCCTTGCGTTATTTTTTTCTTCCGTCAACATTCAACGAGCTTGATAATGATCGAAACACATTATCAAAACCTAATGACACGGTTTTCAACGTAATTCGTGAGAATTGTAGGATGAAAAGAAATAACTAATGTTTTTTGGTCGCAGGTTTCCGGTTGATAGTGAAGTATCACAGTCATGTGGTTTGAGCTACAATTTCTATAAAGAAAATTCTGTGAGAATAGAATGAAAGGAAGAGGATAGTTCTTGTATGATGGACAATTGGACTACGAAACACGCCTGAGGCTGGTCGATTATGAATATAGGACTAAATATTACAAATGGTTTATCAACGTACACACAAAATTGTCCATTAGCATATTAGTATTGAGCTCAAAGAATGGCGATCACTGACGGAAAGCTATCAATTGTTAATTCACTATTTTACCAAGAATGACAATTACAATAGATCATGAGAGATATTTCTAAAGTTCTTACTTGTACATATACATACAGTTTAATATATCTACACGTGATACAGAAACTTGTAGTCCAAAGAGAAAAAAGGAATGAAAAAGCTGCCTCGTAATCTCGTGTAAATGTATCCTAGCTCGGCACTATCTACGTATTCATAAAAGAAAAAAAAAAGTTACATAAGCACAGGTAAACGCCCGGTTGCGAGTCCCCCTCGTCGACGATCCCGTTGTATTCACCGAGCTACTCTGGGACTTATAACACACTCTCGCTACAGCTACGACACGAGCTTGTAGAGTTCCACAAAGCCGAGAAGATCGGTAGAGCATGTTTGTCATTGCTTTTAGGAAAGAGAAAATGCCTCGAGGCCAGGAAAGAAGTTTACGTCTTGTGAATCTTCTATAGATTGTCACGTATATATAGAGATATACGTATATCTACTTATACACCGTGTATAACGTTAACGGTACACAGCGAGATTGACTCTCGATCGTTGCATGATAATATAGTCGGAAGGTTGTAAAACGCGTGAATGAAAAGTCCTCACGGGTTATTACTCTCGAGTCTCCTTGAAAACGATGGCTCTTGGAACGCGATAGAAAATTGATTACTACATTCCGGAAATTCTTTTTCCTACTAATCTTGACTCTACTTTCTGAATGTTTTTTCATAGTATTAAAGATTCTTTATATACTTTGTAATAATACTCTTTTTCTCGATAGAAACCTATTGTTTATTTTAATTGTAAAATCGTTGAATGAAAGTTTACTTAGGAAAATGTCTCGCTGACCGCAGTCCTTAATCAACTCTTCTTTTTCTCATTTTTCAGAGAACAGTGATCGTATTAGCAAGCGTGTTCGTTGTCGTGGCAATCGGCTCGTCGTTTGCCGAGAATTCTCATCGACCATCGATCAAGCTCGACAAGAGTCTTCGTCGTGCCTTGCTGAAGGCGCTGGCTGATCTCGATTCGGAGTCTGCGGAGCAGAAGAGTTTGACGGAATCCAGAGATGCGAAGAAGGAGGACGATCTTGATCTTTCGACAACGGGTGACATGTCGATGGGCAATGATGAAACTATCAAGTCGTTGAATCCCGTGCGTGGAACAATATTCTCATTCGATGGTTTTCCTAGTGACGACGAGACGCCTAACGAAGATAACCTCCAAAATTCCACTTACGTCGAGATCGACAAGTACGTCGCGTCTGAAAATCAAAGAAAGACATCAGAAACGAAAAATACCGTAAACGAGGTGAAGAATTTTCAAGCACACGAAATCGTCCTTCCAGACAAGTCATCGGCAATTTACGACAAGAATTCCGAGCTGGTTTACGATCAAGTCGGAACAAGAAGCGTTAAAACGTCGTCGTCGAGCAACGATGTTATCGATCATTCCAACGTCAAGCAATCCAACAACTTTCCCGAGAGTCTTGCCATAAGTTCGAGCAACGGCATTGCTCAAGCTAATGCACTTGTTGCACCAAGTCCAACAGTCTCGAGTCCGATCGCACCAGCAAAACCAACCAACTCTACACCCGCCGCCATTTTATCATCCTCGGTTACTTCGTCACCGAAGGACGACAGCAGCGCCACGAAGACCAAGAAGGAAGAACAAGAAGTTAAAATCTTCCAGGCTCCACTCGTCGCTGCTTTCACAGTGCAACAAGATGAGCGTGGTGTGCCGAAGAGTGTTGTGCCAATTTACAGCTCGAGCGGAGATGGACAAGCTCTGACACTCCAGGAACAATTGGACTTTAAGCAAAAACTTCTGGAGAAACAGCTGGCCGAATTGCAGGCTCAGCAGATTCAGCAGACTCAGTTCATCGTCAGACAACAGCAGATCTACGAGCAACAGTTGAGACAAAAACAACAACAGCAATTGTTCATTCAGGAACAGGAGAGAATAAAACAGTTGCAGGAAGAACAGTTGAGGATAAAACAGTTGGAGGAACAAGCGAGGCTACATCAGTTGGAGGAACAAGCGAAACTTCTTGAGGAACAGAGATCTTATCAATTGCAACAGCAGAAAGTTTCACAACAATTTGCCCAGAGTCAACAGAATAGCTTACTGTCCCTTCAGCCTCCTTTCAAAACTTCCAATGTCAATGTTCAACCTAGTCTTACTCTGGAACTGCCAAAAACTGCTCTTCCGCCGACCTTCCAGTCGTCTTATCAAGATCAGTTGAGAATCCAGCAGTTGCAGCGCCAGCAACAACTCCAGCGTCAACAACAGCGACAGGCAGCCTTGCAACAGCAACAACAACTTCAGCAACAGCGGCAACAACTATTGCTCCAACAGCAACCACTGCAGCAGAGCTTCGCTACTTTTCCTCTTGATTTTCAACCACCAACCTCGGTTTCCCCTCCGAGATTTAACAGACAGGAGGCTTTTGGTAACGTAGGCAATTTTGGATTCAACGATAACAGTCGACAGCAACATCAGACAAGCAATAGTCGAAATCATTTTGGATTCAACAATCAGCTGTCCAGAGCACCGCAAACATTTTCTTACAATCCTTATTTAACGCAACAAACGCAGTCCCAACAACAATACAAAGCACAGAGGCCTCAGACACCAGCCAAACAGATTCAACATTTGTTGTACCAGTCGGGCCTCGCCGGTGATCTAGGAACTGTTCAAGGCACTGGAGGACAGGAGGATCTGAATATCGTTTCAAAAGTTCTGGCTCTAAATGTTGGCTCTCTACCGTCCAAGAGTGCTCGATATAACAACTTTGCCAATAATGCGTGAGATGCCAAATTTGTTGATTTTTTTCTTGCTCATAGGGGGAAGTAAAAATGTGTTCCATATATATACTAACACAAATTCTCGCATTGTCTATCAATAGCCAAAATACTGTGCGGGTTGCAACAGGAGCAGTTGAGAAAAATTCGAGAGATTCTAATGCGTCTGAACGTAAAGGAAAATTATAATCATCTCAAAAATGTCGCCAGATCCAAACCATAGAGGAGAGTAAAAAGACAACAAAAATACCAGTAATAAGGTGAAATCGAGAGGGGAGTTTTCACTGAACCGAGTGCAAAAGTTGTTATTATGTACAAGAACTTGTAATTTTGTCGAGTTACTATGTTAAGAGAGCAAAAGAGAGAGAGACTCTAGAAAATATGAGACGGTGCACAACGCATAAGATCAAGTACCCTGTGGGAAGTGTTCTCTTTCTCTCTCTCTCTCTCTTCTTACCAGCATCAGAAACTGATGGCGAGGAAAAAAACGAATCGAAGATCAAACATATTTTGTTAACCTATTTAATATATATATGAGATTAAAAATATCACACATTTATGTATATATATATATTTTGTTATAAATACATAAATGTGTGTTATTAGAAAGGATATATATTTTCGCTCCAATTATTGCAGATCCAAATACGTGACGAGCCAGTAGTAATAATAACCATAATAACAATAATGAGGGATTCGTGCTCGATCGAGGGAAACTGTCGGTGAGACGCTATCGTCAACATTGAATCTACGAAGCTATACAGGAATCGCGTACAGTACAAGTATTCTTATAACGTCACTCCTGCGCTAACTTTCCTTCTCGCCTTGCAGTAAATCCACGAGAGGAACGAGCTGAAGTGTTCCATGTATAATTTTTACTGCAGCTTCACCTCGCTTATATGTATATGTATATAGGTATATAACGAGGAAGCCACAGTTCCTTAAAAAGTCTAATGATTTTAATTACAAATGTCGGTCGTATGCAACGCGAAATACTCCCTTCGTTTCTCTTGGGCTAGTGTCCCTCCACTGCTCTCAAGCTCGTCACGAATACGAGTAGAAAACCGATGAAAAAGCATAGAGAAAGAAAAAAATTGGACCGTCGCTTATGCGTCTCGACGAGAGATGTCTCTGTTCTGTAAACGACCAGTTACGTAAATAATGCACTCCTCGGTACTTTGAGTTGCATTGCGACATTAGGTCTCGTTCTCTCAATGTGAGAAAGCACAATGAGACACGTAATAACGTGTAATGTACTCCGGTTCATCGTGTCCAATGTTTCAGGCGAAATGGAAAGGAAAAAGCATCGAACCCTAGAAACATAAGTGAAATAAGCTCATTATGTACCATTATCACGTTGCAATATAATAATTTTCTTACTTTTTCCACCTTCGAGCAATTCCCAAGAGCCGAGGTACTCGTGCTTTGCTCAATGCTCAAAGAGAGAGAAAAGAACCTTCTTTCAACCTATTGTGAGAGATGAAAAAAAATTGTGTATCTTATTTGTTTTGTTCAATACAAATGTAATTTATGAGGCGAGTTTTACCGCTCAGCCTTTCAGGTATAATATAATAATATGATATAATATATTGTAGTAACATATGTATCACGATATGATATGTGTATGTACATGTTTATGTTTAATAATAGAGGAATATCGAGAAATGTGTCGTGTGGTGTAGGGGTCATTGAGGTTATACCTTGTTCCATGTCTAAATCGTGCCACGCACCACTAGCGCCCTCCAATATTCACATGGAAATCGTCCTCGATCGGTATAACGTATAGAAAACTTTCTCCTGTCGGTATACGATGGAAATACATAACCTAGAAGAGTATCTTTTACAATGCCCTCGACCCGGGGTCTCTCCTGTATCATTTCGCCATAATTGTGTTCGCACTGTGTTTGTATTCCTTCATACAATGGTATTAATCCGTCCTCAATTTCACAAAACATTTGGCACAGATTCCTGGATTTCTCTCTCCACGAGTACGACATCGATCGGTCGCGTCGTCGGTGGTTGCATACCCTGAAGTGAACTGTCACGGAAATAAGATCGAGCTATAGCGATGTATCACGGATTTTCAATTATGTATGGTTGGAGAATCGTTTTCTTGGGTTTACCGCAGAGCTATAGTTTCTCAATGGGTTATAATTACCTGTGATAAAATCACGAAATACGCGGCCATTTATTGTTCTGAAGAGGAAATGGGTGTAATTGAATAATAAGTCCTTGGATGAAGAACGACGAAGAAATTCTAAATTGCTTCGTAATTATGGAATTTGCATGTATAATTTGTTGCGAGAATGACACGAGCATAAAACACTTTCGGAATGACAGCATAATTGAGATCGTACGGATTTAGGACTTAGGTTGCTTCGGAGTGTACGACACGGGCGCCACCTGACGGCAACGACGTGTACTGACAGTAGTACGACCACGCGACCACGGTCTTACATACAGGTCTGTCAACTCCCGGGAGTGGGGGTGACTCGCTTGTTGAAGCAGTTTTTGGAAGTTCACTGTTTGGCCACATGCGACACTGCAATCGAGTGCCGATTGGGTTGCGCAAGCGCACTATTAACTTGACTAGCCAAAAATAAAAACAATATTATTGTCGGTAAATCTTTAAGATTATTAAATTAAATATCGCACAACATTAATACGAGCCGAGAAAATGTTGAACGTAAATGGAGAAAAAAATCGCACAGAGCCAACGAAAACGATGATTATGAGTTTATGTCATGTCGACACTCGATAGCAGCGTTGCAGGTGGCGATAGAGAGAACTTTATTTTTTTGCTTCAATATGCGAGTCACTGCAGCCTTCCTCCACTCCCGGGAGTTGACAGACCTGTATGTAAGACCGTGAGTACGACAGATATCGAGTACGACAAATATAATGGTGATATTCATATTGCGCGGGAAATTTCCGATTCCCTAACCTCCAATTTAAGTCTTTTTGGGCGAAAAAATATTTTGACTTTCGGTAGTTAGCGATAGTCGATATTCGTGATTTAGTTTCGCGACTTTGGGAGGTCCGGAGGGGTCAAAATTTTATTTCGTACAAACAGACTTTATAGGGTCAGTTCGAAATTGAATTTTCCCGCGCAATATGAATATCATGGTTACGCGCCGTTTTGGAGCAAAACGGAAATTGGACCCTTCCCCTAAGCTTTTTTTTGCAAGTGCCGGATCTTGAATATCGCGATTTTCAAAGTGTCGGCACGGTAACACAAATTGAAGGAGTCGGATGATTCTTGGCTAGTTCTCGAATGCTTAGCTTAGCACGTTCCCCAAAAAGTTATTCGTGCAATTTTCTGTCGGACGAGCGAGAACGGAGATAGAGCATCGCGCATCCCCGATTGTTCAAGATTACGGCATATCCATCGAAATCGGCCATGTATTCCATTCCGGTGAATTTTGATCGTTTCAAAAATCGTAAGAACTTATGTGGATCGGAAATTTGTTACTGATGACTAGTGAATGTGCTGGCACTCGAATTTATCAGTGAAACCGTCGAAAAACTTAATATTTCCGGAAATTAAAATATATCATGATTACAGTGGTATTATTCGTGTTGCCTTTTCCGGTTCCGTTCCAGTTGTTCCGCTGCGCCCCGCGCCGTATAGTGGCGCCTCGCGGCCGAAGGTGGCAATCACTAGAAGCTTGTTGACATTAATACCGATGGAAGATCCGAGAATAAATAGAATTCTATTTTATCGATAAAACATTGTATGCCGGTAAGGAACATGACAATATATGTTCACGTTCGAATTCACTCCGAAAGTAAACATAAAGTAACTGCAATATATTTAAAATTAAACTAAAAATGACTTCGATATCTTCCAAGTTAAGCGAAAAGTAAGGGGACACAATAAATAACGCAGAGGGTCAAGTTCTCCAAACATAACCTCGAATCGATAAAATGACAGACGAAAAATTGTATTATCTTGATGAGACATCTATGAAAAATAATAAAAGGGTAGTTACTCTCAAGAGAAAACACGAAGGAAATAATGAGAGCCAAGTTGACAGAACTGATAAAATGCCCAGGTGAGTAATTTACAAAGATAACATCGTATATATTCGAATTGCCGGTCGTTAGGAACACATACGTACACTTGTTTGTTTACGATCATGCAATTTGCCAAACAATGATTTCGGTTGTTTTTTAAAGGCCGACAGTTAAGTATCGTCTCTTGATAATCTGACCGGGGCTTGAAAAAGCACATAACCCTAAAAACTGGAAAAATGGAAAGGAAAAGCGAGAGCAATTCTCATCAGGAAGGACTGAAAGCAGGTTTGTAGGATCTTACTTGTCATCTAGATAGACTTGGCATACAATCTATGAACCGCTGGAGAAGAATGTTTGATACAAAGGAAAAAACACATTTCATAATATTCTGTATAATTAAATAAAATGGCTTTTTTCATATTGATTTGTTCACTATGTCAAATTTGACAAAGTTTAAACTCTGTTCGACGATTCGACTATAACATTACGCATAGATTCTTTACGGAAGTTAAAAGTGTTGACGTAGGTTTGATTTGATTGCTTAAATATTTACATCGTGTGTCGATCACATATGTACATCTATATAAATGCTTGTGCTTGTGGGTGTGTTGCGTCGCAATTCATCAAGCGGCTTTGCTTTGATCTATAAAATGATATGGCAATCCACCGAAGGTTGAGCAAGACGTGTATATGTCTTTGAATGCGATTTTTTGAAACATCTATCTCTATGTCAATGATTTTTAATCGAGTTTGTTTTTATAGCTATCAGCGCTGATAGCAACAAAAGTACCAATCGTTTGAAACATGTGCGATGATTTTTATGATTTAGTGCGATGCATTGAAAGGTTGTATGACGAAAAAACACCAAGGACGATATTTTTTCGTGATCGAGGAACGTATTAACGGATATCGACTTTATGCAAGATCACTAACGTCGAGCGAAAGGTCAGTAGAAAAGCGACAACTGTTAAAATTAACGATCCACTCAATCCGCATTGTCCCCCTGGGACGTGGGTTGTATCGTCTTCCATGTTAAATTTAAAGGTACTGTTTGGGAAATTATTATAGACGATACGATCTTCGAGAGGCTGAACAGGACGGAAATTGTGTGTGAGCTTTTCACCCTCGGCAGACCTCACGTCTCGGAACGCTGCAATCTACAAAACATAACGAGAGAGTAAAAAACTGGCACTGGCATAAAGAGATAACTTTTTATATCTCTTTTCATTACCTGTTTGTGAGACAATTGGAGACTATAAACAAAATCGATCCATGTAACAACTTCCGAACAAGGTGGTGTTGTCAACGATCCGTTATAGGTGAAGTATCTATTCATATCTGCATCTTTTGGCACAAGGATCGTCTCGATGATCAAATCTTCGGGTAGTTTCAATTTCGAGTCGAGACCCTCTATTTCCGATAGCGCATCAACTATACTCTTGTACGTTGGATTATCTTCCTCACTCGCCTTTTGGATAAAATGATAAATTAATCCTAAGATCAATACAAGATCCAGTGATCTCGTTAAATGTATTTCTTTTTGTTATACCTCAAAGAAGTAAGCCAGAACAGTGAGTCCATCCGAGTAATCAACAGCGGCTGCCATCGACCCATAAGATTGTTTATAAAAAACTGCGTGTAGTTCCATAGCGAAGGAATGATTGTTTATCATATCTTCCGAACCCTCGAAGTCATTCGTTCCCCAGTGAAAGTGGAGCTGCTCGAATACATAGCTATCCTCACCGAGGGGACCACCAGAAATTTGTGCGCTCTCAGAATTATTCATTCTTAGCATAACTGCAAAATATACAAACTTCCATTATTTCACGTTGTCGTCTTAACGAGACAATTAAACAGATCGGTGGAGTATTCGCGATGAGACAAGTATGAAATTCCTTCCGTTTGGTCGCGAACAATTTGCACACTTTACCTCAGCGTGCATTTGCATGCATCTCAAGTCGACCGTGTTAATTGTTCGTTGCCAAGATCACGCTTGGATCATCGTCCGGAAGAAATTCAGACAAGCATGCAACGCGGAGGGCATTTTTTTTTCTTTCAAACATTCTCATGCGTACTAGAAACAATTTACCACTGAATCTAAGGCCTCTAACAAGATTTATGTTTGCAGGTTGTAGCAAGATTACATCGCTCCAATTGTTCGATAGAAAATCGATTGGATTCATGGAGGTTGCGCAATAGTGATTAACGACGATGAGGCTCGAATCAGGAAATAAAGGACAAGCCTACGTATGTGCAATGGAAAGGTACGGGGATCCAGCTTTTCATCGCACCAGTTACGCCAGCAATCCGGATGTACCGATACATAGTATCTCGAAGGACGTGCACCGTTTACTTTTTGTTAACAGTTTTTCTTTATCCTCGTTCGACCACGTTATGACAATGAATGTGTCTTACGCGATCGTCGGAATGATTTGCGTATCGTTACGAATTCATAATTCGATTCGAGATATTATCGCACACTTTATCTTTATAATTCATGTCATGGATTATTGGGAAAGGCTTCTTACGCCAGTTTTTCCGTTTTACAAAATTATAATTAATCAAGGATAATATGATAATTATTATAATTATACAAAGACACTCGTTCGAATAGCAATCGTTGTTCGAGGGTGTTTTTACCTAGTTAATGTTTTCTTTCGATATGAAAATGTAACGTTTCGTTATAATAGAAGTACAGTGGTCGATCGAAGACTAATATAATCGCGATCGATTCGTCATATAGAGCGATAATAATAATAAGAAAAAAATACGAGACGCTCGAGTATCGTTTTTCCAATGTCGCGCTTCGTGTTAAGGCTACGTGCTCGGTTATGACCGATGAAATACGAAACTAGGGACACCTCTCCGTTCGAAAGTGTCTCCAATTCGTATTTGGACACACAATTTTTTAACCGAATTGTGTCGAATTACTCTCAGGGACGACAAATGTTTCACTAAAAAAAGATTGTACAAAAAAAAAGCGTCTATATTTTATTGTCATGGAAATAGGAAGGAGCGTGCGGACAGACTGTGAGGTCGAAGGAGTCAAGTCGATTCGTACAGTTTAACATTATTGTTGAGTAAAATCGAACGTGCGTTTAATTCTAAATTCCTTACCGGTATGACCATTGTTCATGAGATACGTGCCACGGGGTTCGTCAAGACCGATGAATTTAAGAGACGGTAGATTCGTATTTTTAACTCTGTGCTCCTCGATATTTATCGGCGATTGGTGTTTACCCACACACGTATTATAATTCTCGCCCCAGTGCGATGGGCCTAAGGAGCAAAGAAACAAAACATATACACAGAAAATATATGAAAATAGTTTTTTTTTTAAATGCATGTCGAGTCGATAAAAGCGAATGTTTTATGTAAAAGACTCACCGTGCTGTCCATCGTAGCTAAAGTCCTGACTAGCGAGTCCGAGACCTGAGAAAAATAATTCGTTGAAGTAAATTCTCATGAAAAAGAAGGAAAATATTGCGTACAATGTTTGTAATAAATTGTTCTCGTATTGTGAAATAATCATCGATGGTTAAGCTTCTTATAATTGCGCAGGAAAACTCAGTAATGGAAATGTTGTCTAGGCTCGTACTATTTACCGTTATAACTAGTTTTCCTGCGACTGGACACCTCGATTAATACGCATAAGTCTCTAGATATTATAATAAACAGAACTCGCTGACAATGGGATATTGAATATACCCAGCGTTCTTTTTGTAACTTCTCGTACGTATTTACATTCTTATTAATGTACGCGCGTTGAGTCACATTTCAATCAACGGGGATGATTAAAAAAAAATACTGTAATTACTCGGTTTTGATTACCATTTAAATTCTTCGACTCGTCCCGATTGCACAATTAACACGATGTAAGATATATGTACGCGTTGAATAATTAGTAATAATTTAAGACGTAGCGAAGAATCGCCTCGTGTCTCGACACAAATCAAAGCTGTTGTGTTTCATGAACGAAAGATATTGCACGTACAGGTTTTTCTTTTTTTGAATTTATCGCTCGATGAATAAGAAAATGTATTTCAGAAACGTGCCTCAGCTTTACCTCGCGTGTCTTTGGCATTTTTTTTTCTGTCGAGACACGAAACTTGAGAAATATCGTTATCCAATGTTTGTCTCTAGCATGTCGAATACGCACGTTTGGAATGTTTTTAATCGACTCGAGGTAACGATATTTCTCTTTCGCAATTTGTTTTATTAGTTACAATTAGATGGAGTAATTTAAAGTATTTTTTTCTTTGCATTTTGAGCGTTGCGAATAATTTTTTCTTTTTGTTTCGGGGAAAATAACGTTTTGTCGATGACGTGTGGCAAGTGGGGATGAATGAAACGAGAACGGAGCGAGCGATTAGCCACGCGAATCTATAGAAAGTTTCTCATTTCCCGGACTTTGTGCTCGACGATGTTCGTCAAGGAAACTTCAATAGGATTGGATACAATAATTCGACCAGGAGCTACGAATCGATCGTTAAATTGTTCGCGCTACAACGAAGATTATTTTAGAAGCATAGACAAGAATTAATTGACCAAAACGAATTCATTTCGAATTTAGATAAACGGAATAAATACAACAAATAAAATAAATGAAATAAATAAATTAGATGAAATAGATGAAATAAATGAAATAAATGAAATAAATGAAATAAATGACGTAAATGAAATAAATGAAATACATGAAATAAATGAAACAAATGAAATAAATGAAATAAATGAAATAAATGAAATACATGAAATAAATGAAACAAATGAAATACATGAAATAAATGAAACAAATGAAATAAATGAAATAAATGACGTAAATGAAATAAATGAAATAAATAAAATAAATGAAATAAATGAAACAAATGAAATAAATGAAATAAATGAAATAAATGAAATACATGAAATACGTGAAATACATGAAATAAATGAAATAAATGAAACAAATGAAATAAATGAAATAAATGACGTAAATGAAATAAATGAAATAAATGAAATAAATGAAATAAATGTCATAAATGAAATAAATGAAATAAATGAAATAAATGAAATAAATGAAATAAATGTCATAAATGAAATAAATGAAATAAATGAAATAAATGAAATAAATGAAATAAATGAAACAAATGAAATAAATGAAATAAATGAAATACATGAAATACATGAAATACATGAAATAAATGAAATAAATAAAATAAATAAAACAAATAAAATAAATAACATTAATAAAATAAATAACATTAATAAAATAAATAAAATATTTAATTGAGTAAATGAATTTTCTTTCTTTCACACGTACAAAATATAAAAGCTCTTTAGAAATAGTGAAAAAATATCTACTATTTAAAACGAGGTGTCTGCACACCATGCTAAAATTATTGTCCTGAACGCGATACGTGGTCAACGTTATATCGTGCGAGATATCAATAGCGTGTTGATTCTGGGAACATCGTTTATCGAATTGTGTTATCTCTCGGACGAAGCTCGATTAAAAGAATAAATATATAAACAAAATTAAAAGAAGAACATCCGAGGTCTAATGGTCTGTACTTCGGTCGCAATAAAACTAGATAAACCTGACATAACAAACCCAAAAGTCTCTCAAGATTTCTCGAAGCAAATTGTGTTCCCTCCTTGAACACCGTTCTCCAGGATTGTTTCTTTTTATTACATAATTTTTTAATTACAATGAGAAAAGAAAAATTGTTTCATCGTCCGACTGAGACACTTCCATGATTGCTTCCGTTGCCTCGAAAATTTATTGCCCGAAATAAAAAGTTGTAACGTCGATCCTTAGTAATTATAAAAAAAAAAAGATTTTTTTTGTCACGAGGATTATAACTTTCCGGATACGATTATACAACTCGCCCATCCGGTGGATTATATCGATGATAAATTTCCCATCAACTTGGTCCGATCGCTATATTATTTTTTTTTTTTTCAATCATTCAAGATTTTATTTTTCTGTAAAAGTTCAAGGTAGTCGACGGTTGTTCACACATAACGAACGAGTCTCGTCTCTTTGATCGTACCCGACCAAGATTATCGCGAGGTCATTGTTCTTAACCCACTTTGTAATGTCGAGGACAACGATGGAAATCTGAATAATTGAAAAAAAAAAAAAAACAAAAAATCAAAGTACCTCGAGACCTCGAGTATTTTAAATTAGATCCGTTGCAACACGGTCCTTTATCTCATGGGATGGTTTGCAATATCATCGAGAATGCGAATGGTCGCTTGACTATTTTTTTTTCCTTTTTTTTTTTTTTTTTTTTTTTTGTAAGAAAAAGAATTGTGAATTCTCGAAACGAACAAAAGCATCGAGATGTAATCATAAATAGAGATTGGCTAAGTTTTAACGTCGCGTGTGCGCTGACTTGCGAAACGCAATACTCGGGACGATCTCGTTGTACATTGTCTCGTTTTCCTCTTTTTTTTTTTCTTTTTTTTTTTTATCGTTTGCGAAATTTGAGAAATATACTTCGCGACCTCACGAGTCGAGCAAAATTTGTTTTCTTATTTTTCTCGTTAACGAGAGAACGAGGAATTTATTTTGTCAACGTTGTCAACAATTGATAAATATAAATAAATGGGATAAAGAGATTGGAGACGGGAAAGTTCAAACTTCTTTTGAAGATAACAATGATATTTTAAGCTCGATGGAATTTAGTTCTTAATTAAGTTTGAATTTAATTCTTACTTATCATTGAAATTAAGTTATTATTTTTTATGATACAGATTTAATGTTAAGAAAAATGTTCAATGATTACAAAATGTGAAAACTTTCTGTTACTCTTTTATAATGTTGATTTCATCGACTCGACGTTGTGATTTTTAAATAGTTGCTGAGATTTTAGTTCTTATTAATTAAGTTTAATTAAGACAGATTTTAAGTTTAATTAAGTTAGATTTTAGTTCTAATTAATTAAGTTTGAATTTAATTCTTACTTATCATTGAAATTAAGTTATTATTTTTTATGATACAGATTTAATGTTAAGAAAAATGTTCAATGACTACAAAATGTGAAAACTTTCTGTTACTCTTTTATAATGTTGATTTCATCGACTCGACGTTGTAATTTTTAAATAGTTGCTGAGATTTTAGTTCTTATTAATTAAGTTTAATTAAGACAGATTTTAAGTTTAATTAAGTTAGATTTTAGTTCTAATTAATTAAGTTTAAATTTAATTCTTACTTATTATTAAAATTAAGCTATTATTTTTTATGATACAGATTTAATGTTAAGAAAAATGTTCAATGATTACAAAATGTGAAAACTTTCTGTTACTCTTTTATAATGTTGATTTCATCGACTCGACGTTGTGATTTTTAAATAGTTGCTGAGATTTTAGTTCTTATTAATTAAGTTTAATTAAGTTAGATTTTAAGTTTAATTAAGTTAGATTTTAGTTCTAATTAATTAAGTTTGAATTTAATTCTTACTTATTATTTAAATTAAGCTATTATTTTTTATGATACAGATTTAATGTTAAGAAAAATGTTCAACGACGACAAAATGTGAAAACTTTCTGTTACTCTTTTATAATATCGATTTCACCAACTCGACCTTGTAATTTTTAAATAGTTGCTGAGATTTTAGTTCTTATTAATTAAGTTAGATTTTAAGTTTAATTAAATTAGATTTTAGTTCTAATTAATTAAGTTTAAATTTAATTCTTACTTATTATTAAAATTAAGCTATTATTTTTTATGATACAGATTTAATGTTAAGAAAAATGTTCAACGACGACAAAATGTGAAAACTTTCTCTTACTCTTTTATAATATCGATTTCACCAACTCGACCTTGTAATTTTTAAATAGTTGCTAAGATTTTTCTTTCTAAATTCGTCCTTACATTCAAATATCATCGACTATCCTTATCAAAGCGAAACCAAAGGAAAAAAATCGACCCGCGTGCGTTTAGCTTGAACGACAAATAATTCACGAAATCGATTTTGGGGGTCACGTCTATTGTCCAGAGGTGTAATAGCTCGTCGCTGTTGTTTTTCCCCTTTTTTGCGAATAATCGTACTTCATCCTTATTCACATCATTCGTTCTGTACGAATCGCCTCTCCATCGTGTCACGAAATATCGCGTGACGTTAAGTATAACATATCCGATGCTTTTTCAATCCAAACGATCGTCCATCGATAAACCATTATTTCATTTTTCTTATCGTTGTCCTCGACGTATCCTTGTCACTCGTTGCTAATCGTTAATTGACAATAGTTGCCACGATACAGGAGAGACAATTTTTGAATAACGATGAAGAAGAAAAGAAGAAAAAAAATTAAACATAAATAAAAAATGAGGAATGACGATGAGAATAGAAAAAAAAAGTATGACACTAGAGGGAAATTTATGACCGTGACTGTGAGCTTGGAATTGAATGATTTAAAAATTTTCCCGAACGTCGTTTAATCGTCGATGACTATGTCGCGTGGGAATTACTATAAATGACTCAATCATCTCGCACCGTGCGATCCTCCGTTTGATCTTGATAACAAGTTCTATCGTCGACTGTTCTTAATCGCAGGAGAGATTATTAATGATCCATGTTGCATTTCACTCGTAGCAATAAGAAACAATGTTTCTCAGAAATCCAAAAAAAAAAGTTGTTATGTTTATTTCAAATGTATAATTACACAGTAATCGTTAAGAATTTCTGAGGAATTATTAATCGTCGATAATTATAATAATTTAATTATTCTCGATACGAAACAAAGTCACTACGTCTTATTAGAAATTAAATAATTAAAGCGTAATTAATTTCTTTAAATTAAAAAAATCGTTGTTATTATTATTATTGTTATTCTAGAAAGAATAATTGTTTGTAGAAATTTCTTTTTTTTTTAAATTTGAAATTAATCGTCGCTGTCTGTGGAGTTTGATGAACGATGAACTCTTACTTAAGACACGATTTTAATATTTGTAAATTTGTATAATTAATTTGTATAATTAATTTCCTTTATATATTAATTTGTATAATTAATTTCCTTTGTATATTAATATGTATAATTAATTTTCTTTGTATATTAATTTGTATAATTAATTTCCTTAAATTAAAAAAATCGTTGTTATTATTATTATTGTTATTCTAGAAAGTATTATTGTTTGTGAGAATTTCTTTTTTTTTTAATTTGAAATAAATCGTCGCTGTCTGTGGAGTTTGATGAACGATGAACTCTTACTTAAGACACGATTTTAATATTTGTAAATTTGTATAATTAATTTGTATAATTAATTTCCTTTATATATTAATTTGTATAATTAATTTCCTTTGTATATTAATATGTATAATTAATTTTCTTTGTATATTAATTTGTATAATTAATTTCTTTAAATTAAAAAAATCGTTGTTATTATTATTATTGTTATTCTAGAAAGTATTATTGTTTGTGAGAATTTCTTTTTTTTTTTAATTTGAAATAAATCGTCGCTGTCTGTGGAGTTTGGTGAACGATGAACTCTTACTTAAGACACGATTTTAATATTTGTAAATTTGTATAATTAATTTGTATAATTAATTTCCTTTATATATTAATTTGTATAATTAATTTCCTTTATATATTAATTTGTATAATTAATTTCCTTTATATATTAATTTGTATAATTAATTTCCTTTATATATTAATTTGTATAATTAATTTCCTTAAATTACAAAAATCGTCGTTATTCTTCTAGAAAGAATTATTGTTTGTGAAAATTTCTTTTTTTTTTTAATTTGAAATAAATCGTCACTGTCTGTGGAGTTAGATGAACGATGAATTCTTACTTAAGACACGATTTTAATATTTGTAAATTTGTATATTCGCTATCTACTAGTATCTTGTATTCTTGACCTCCGAGCGATATGTAAAAATAGTCGAGCTTAACGAAGCGAGCGCGAACGTTGAATTAATTAACAAGACGAAATATTCTGCGAAAAATTCCTAACGTTGGGAATTTCTTTTTTTTTTTTTTTTGGTTTGTAAATTTAATTAAGAGGAGACGTCGGAAGTTGCATCGACCCGGGACATTCCTTGATCGATATCGTTCGGAGATGTAACCAGCGTTGGAGTGGTACGATTATTATGTGTGCGGTAAACCAATCTCGCTTCTTGGCCTTAACGATATCTCGTAACTTCCGTTACGAGCCTTCTCGATAACCGGCTCTGGTAAACCCAAGAACAACCAGGGATTCAATTCTCGATCAATTTTTTCATCGTGACGGAGACACTCTTGACGTTCGCTAGAACGAGCTCTCACTTTTCTAATCGTGGATTGATAAGAGAAATAACGATAAGAATGAAATCGATTAAAAATCAATTATCGATAAAAATCGGCGTTGCGAATTTTTCAAAGGGAGATTTGTAAGTTTGATAGGAGATTTTGAAAGTGAAATTTGAAAAATCGTCGAGAAATTTATTTTCAAAATGTAAAAAAGAAAATTGAGCAAATATTTTGGAAAAATATGAATTGTTGATAAAAAACGGCTTTGCGAATTTGTCAAAGGGAGATTTGTAAGTTTAATACGAGGTTTTGAAAGTGAAATTTGAAAAGTCGTCGAAAAAATTATTTTCAAAATGTAAAAAAGAAAATTGAACAAATATTTTGGAAAAATATGAATTGTTGATTAAAACGGTTTTGCGAATTTTTCAAAGGGAGATTTGTAAGTTTAATACGAGGTTTTGAAAGTAAAATTTGAAAAATCGTCGAGAAATTCATTTTCAAAATGTAAAAAAGAAAATTGAACAAATATTTTGGAAAAAAATGTTTATTAATTTTTCATAAAACTCACGAGAGCTGTTTGTTTAAAAATAATGAATCAATAAATATTTCTCCCAAAATCCTTGACAATTTTCTTCTCAAAATTACTTTCATAATTTTTTTTTTTACCGAATAAATGATTTTTCCCTAAATCGATGCTAATTATTTATCAAGTTTGTTTAAAAATAATCAATCAATAAATATTTCTCCCAAAATCATTGACAATTTTCTTCTCAAAATTACTTTCATAATTTTTTTTTATTTTTTATTATCGAATAAATGATTTTTCCCTAAATCGAAGCTAATTATTTATCAAAAATGAAGAAAACTACATCGTTTCATTCCCAAATAAATCGAAATAGAACAAAATTCGTTGGAAGAAATCGTATCAAATTATAAAAATGAAGTGTCGCTCACAAAAAAAAAAGAAACAAGAAGAAGAAACGTCTCTTGGAATTCACTCGTTCTCTCCACAATTTCTTCCCAACCTTATAAATCACGTGAAAGCGAATAATACCGAGGAGACACGCGAGCGAGATATTTTCGTTCGTAACAACGGATTAATCGTAATAAAAAAAAAATTTTTTTCATGTTTTTTCTTTTTCCAAATTTTTTTCCAACCTCGACACAAATAATCCCGCGTTCCAGTTTCCCAACCGCGAGTAACGAGATCTCGGTGGATTTCGCGAGAAAGTAACCGGAACAAAGGAAGCGAGAGGACGAGGATGGAAAGAAGAAAGGAACGAAAAAAAGAGGAATTGGCTCGTCTAACGGTCGAACTATTTAATGCTCGCACGTCCGGTTCGAAAAGTCGACGGCTTCGCGGTCTGACTGCAAATTGCGTTACCGTCGCGCTATCTATCGAGTCTTTTCTTCTTCTTCTTCTTCCTTCTCCTCCTCCTCTTCTTCTTCCGTCTCGTCTTCTTCTTCTCCTTCGTCTTCCTCTTCTTTCTCTTCCTTCTCTTCTTTTTCTTCTTCTTTTTCTTCCTTCTCTTCTTCTTTCTCTTCTTCTTCTACTTCGTTTTCTTCCTTCTCTTCTTCTTCTTCTGTTTCTTCCTTCTCGTCTTCTTCTTCTTCCTTTTCTTCTTCTTCTTTGTCTTCCTCTTCTTCTTCTTCTTTTTCTTCTTCTTCTTATTCCTTTTATTGTTCTTCTTCTCCCTCTTCTTCTTCTTCTTCCTTTTACCCTTCTTCTCCTTCTTCTTCATCATCATCATCTTCTTCTTCTTCTTCTTCTTTTTCTTCATCATCTTCCGCTTCTTCTTCTTCTTCTTTTTTCTCATTTTCTTCTTCTCTTTCTTCTTCCTACTCCTCCTGCTCTTCTTCTTCTTCTTCTTCTTTTTCTTCTTCTTCTTCTTCTTCTTCTTCCTCTTCTTCCTCCTCCTCCTCTTCTTCTTCCGGTACTGATGATGTACGCGATATGCTAATTTTTATCGGTGGTCAATTAACATTTTTTTCCTCATTTTCATGTTTCTTCTTCTTTTTATTTCGAGACATTTAAGAACCTCGTAAAACACCTATCGTCGGCTCATTCTCGACCGTTTATACGCGATTATGATCGAGCGTGTAATAATTTAATATTCATCGCGAACCGACTGGCTTTTTTTTCGTTATTTTTTCATCAAATTTATCATCAAATATCGTCCGAAATTTATGAATTCGAGCCTGAAATTTATTTATTCAGTAATAATCGTTGCATACGCAATTTTTGACAATCTTTATTTTTTTTTCAAACGATCAATTTTTTTTGCCCCAACAATTTTTTAAAAATCACCTTTTCTTATTGTTTTCCTAGAGACTAGTATGGAGTAGTTACACAAAGATAGGAGGATCCATTCGAAATCTCGATGGGAAAGTTCGAGAGAAAAACCTCAGTTTACTTTCCGTCCATTTTTTTTTCCTGTTGATACAAAGTCGCTGATTGATACTAATCGGTGGGAAGAAGTACCGGACACAATACAAAAATACCGAATGCGTAAATAATCTATTTTTAATTCTCTCTAAATTCCCTACAGCGAATCTCAAAAAAGACAAAATTTCTAACAAATCACTTTTTTTTTAAATTTTTCAGAACATCAAGGAAAAAAATTCTCAACCAACGTTGCACTCACCCAAAAAACATAGAAGACCCAGAATGTACACAGCCTGGTAAGCCATTGTAAATTTTTCTCAAAGATTTGTCAAAATTTGGCTTCAATCTCAGGCTTTTCTTCTTTTATTTAATTTCTTCTTTTTTGTAAAAAAGAAAATTAACGATAAACCGTAACACTGGCACGTTTCTTATTTTTATATTTTAGTGGGAAACAGCCGGCCGGAGCGACTTGCACCGGTGAAAGATGGAAGGAAAGAAGAAAAAATCTTTCAGAACATCAAGGAAGAAAATTCTCAACCAACGTGTTGCACTTACCCGAAAAACATAGAAGACCCAGAATGTACGCAGCCTGGTAAGCCATTGTAAATTTTTCTCAAAGATTTGTCAAAATTTGACTTCAATTTCAGGCTTTTCTTCTTTTTTTTAATTTCTTCTTTTCTTCTTTTTTTTGTAAAAAAGAAAATTAACGATGAACCGTAACACTGGCACGTTTCTTCTTTTTATATTTTAGTGGGAATCAGCCGGCCGGAGCGACTTGCACCGGTGAAAGATGGAAGGATAGAAGAAAACGAAACACGCACATACAGACACACGCGACGAGAACAATTTTTATGTACGAGACGGCCGGGAGAGGAAACTTTGTTGGATAGCACCGTTTTGCAGACGGTGACCGACTGAGCTCGGTAGGTCCTCTACGAGCACGTTAAATAACGTTGCTGTCTCGTGTCGTGACTTCAACGGACGGTTTCTGTATATCGTCCTACGTTTCCATGGTTCGGCCGGACAACGAATACCGTCCACGACGCTCTTTACGATTAATAGACGACACCCTCGTCCGGTTGTGTTTATCACGTTCCCCCCCAGGTTTGTGAGAAGAAAGAAGATTTCACATGGTCGAAGGAAAGTTCGATGAAGACCTTGGCACATGTTTGCAACAGCGAGGCCGATGGGAACTCAACGATGCAAAATTTGGAATTTTTAGAATGGTTACTTCTTTTCTGTTCATCCTTGGATTTATGAAAATTATTTTGGTGCTGTGGAAATGGTCAAAAGGTGGATAAAGATCGTTCAATGATTTATGGTAAAGGAATTTCTATTTTTTTTTTATTCAATGTTTCTTATGTGTTTATTTTTTATTTCTAGCTGGTAATAGCTGGTGTCGAGTTCGTTGAAACACAGCATTCAGCCTTGGGTTTATGAAAATTGTTCAGGTGGTGTGAAAATGGTAAAGCGTTGGAAGAAGATTGATCAATGATTTGTCTCAAAACAATTTTTGTTTCTTTTCAATATTGATTACTTATTTCTGTTTTTTTTAATTTCAGTTCATTAATATCTAGTCTCGAGTTCATTGAAACTTAGTATTCATCCTTGGATTTATCTGTGAAAATGGTAAAAAGTTGGAAGAAGATTGATCAATGATTTGTCTCAAAAGAACTTCTGTTTTTATTTTTTCAATATTTATTACTTTCTTCTGTATTTAATTTCAGTTCATTAACATCCAGTCTCGAGTTCATTGAAACTTAGTATTCATCCTTGGATTTATGACAATCGTTCAGGTGCTGTGAAAATGGTAAAAAGTTGGAAGAAGATTGATCAATGATTTGTCTCAAAAGAACTTCTGTTTTTATTTTTTCAATATTTATTACTTTCTTCTGTATTTAATTTCAGTTCATTAACATCCAGTCTCGAGTTCATTGAAACTTAGTATTCATCCTTGGATTTATGAAAATCATTCAGATGCTGTGAAAATGGTAAAAAGTTGGAAGAAGATTGATCAATGATTTGTCTCAAAAGAACTTCTGTTTTTATTTTTTCAATATTTATTACTTTCTTCTGTATTTAATTTCAGTTCATTAACATCCAGTCTCGAGTTCATTGAAACTTAGTATTCATCCTTGGATTTATGAAAATCATTCAGATGCTGTGAAAATGGTAAAAAGTTGGAAGAAGATGGATCAATGATTTGTCTCAAAAGAACTGTTTTTTTTTCAATATTTATTACTTTCTTCTGTATTTAATTTCAGTTCATCAATATCCAGTCTCGAGTTAATTGAAACTTAGTATTCATCCTTGGATTTATGAAAATCATTCAGATGCTGTGAAAATGGTAAAAAGTTGGAAGAAGATGGATCAATGATTTGTCTCAAAAGAACTGTTTTTTTTTTCAATATTTATTACATTCTTCTATATTTAATTTCAGTTCATTAACATCCAGTCTCGAGTCCATTGAAACTTAGCATTCATCCTTAGATTTATGAACATTGTTCAGGTGCTGTGAAAATGGTAGAAGTTGGAAGAAGATCGATCAATGATTTGTCTCAAAAGAACTTCTGTTTTTATTTTTTCAATATTTATTACATTCTTCTGTATTTAATTTCAGTTCATTAACATCCAGTCTCGAGTTAATTGAAACTTAGTATTCATCCTTGGATTTATGAAAATCATTCAGATGCTGTGAAAATGGTAAAAAGTTGGAAGAAGATGGATCAATGATTTGTCTCAAAAGAACTGTTTTTTTTCTCAATATTTATTACTTTCTTCTGTATTTAATTTCAGTTCATTAACATCCAGTCTCGAGTCCATTGAAACTTAGCTTTCATCCTTGGATTTATGAAAATCATTCAGATGCTGTGAAAATGGTAAAAAGTTGAAAGAAGATTGATCAATAATTTGTCTCAAAACAATTTCTGTTTCTTTTCAATATTGATCACTTCTGTTTTTTTAATTTCAGTTCATTAACATCCAGTCTCGAGTTCATTGAAACTTAGCATTCATCCTTGGATATATGAAAATCATTCAGATGCTGTGAAAATGGTAAGAAGTTGAAAGAAGATTAACGAAGACAACGTTGTAAGAAAAAATTCTCTTTTTCTTTCAATATTTCACATTAACTTCTTTATTTTTAATTTCAGGTCGTTAACATCCATTGCTGAGTTCGTTAAAACGCAGTGTCGAACTTGGCGAGAAGGGATTTTTGTATGCAAGCCCGCATCCTCGTAGGTGAATCGTTTCTTTTCATCGCGACGATAGGGACCGTACGTTCTCTTCGATAAAGCGATGAGTCAAAAAATAAAAAGTAATCAACCGAATGAAAGTGGGGAGAAGACAGCACCCCGATGAGGAATTCCATTCAGCGATCGTGACCGGCGAATCGTTGCAGCATGGAAGGGACGGACCAACGAACGTATAAGTGTGAATACGCCATGTTCGTGACTCCACGTCGCATCATTAAACCAGAGAATCCGGTTGATTTCCTGGTAACGGTACGAACTTCCAAGGGCAATTTTCTTCTCTTTCTGCCATCGAGAGTCAAACAGCGAAGTTGGACTGACGGGATCGCATGTCCTTTGGCATTAAACTATCTTCAACGAATCTACGTTGCGGATGAGCGCTGCTTTTGTCTTCTGGAACTTGAGAAAATTTCATGGATCAGGAAGGAAGAATGGAAAACCTGGCACGGATTTTGCTCGTAACGCGTTGTAGCGTTTATCTTGTTTTATGGGTCATCGAAAGACCAGTTAGGGATTAATTTATCGCTATACGTCTGTGTCGACAAACATAACGAGATAAGAAAGAACCTTATGCGTTCCTTTGTAAGAAAGAACCTTATGCGTTTCTTTGTAAGAAAGAACCTTATGCGTTTCTTTGTAAGAAAGAACGAATGTCTTTCGGTAGAGTTGAATATACAAATGTATAGTAACGGTGTTAATTGCTAGTATAGCTCTTACCAAAATAGGGATTTCCCTTCTGTGAGACCAGGACGTGACTCAACTTACCTGCAACTTTCAATTTTCCTGATTTTGTGCTACGTCATGTTGTATTTTTAAAGATTCTTTGATTTATTGGGATAGTTTGCAACAGGGGATTGAGATGTATAACATTAATCATTCCTGGTAGTGTCTGCTGCCTATCAGTCGGTGGTTTAGTGAGCAATTGTCAACGGGTAAATTGAGGAGTCCGAAGCGCATCGTTTATAATAAACGCTTCCGGTTCATCAGACTGGGTTTAGCTCATGCATCTTTCCTATATGACTATAAATATATCGAGTGACTGACTAATGTTTGACACCAATGTATGAAAAGATTGTTTATTTCATATTATTAATGTTTGTTTATTATTATTTTATTTTTGGGATTTATACATTTTTCATGTTTTTATATATTTCTGATTGAATTTATATAATATATTTAGTTGCTTTTAATAGAACGTTAGCAACGTAAGCATTTATTATAAACAATATAATTAGCTGCGATTGTTATAAATATATGATAAATATAGCAAAGAATCATTTGCAATTGAATTGTCGCGGGCAATTCTCTGCGCATGCGCGATTTACGATGGAACAGTATCTTCGTTAAATAAGAGCGATAGTACCGTAGCGCGACACGGATGCAGTGGCGTCGCCACCGTCCCCACGCTCGCACTACCAAAATGTACAGCAACAACGGTCGGCAACACAGCAACGAGAACGATCTACAGTTATTCTACAAAAACCTTTTCGTTCATTTAAACAATTTTATCAATTTCACTCCTGTTACTATTATTAATTCTAATTTAATTTCACAAGTAAGAGTTTGATTCGAACTCTCGCGTCAAAGGTTAACATTCACGATTAATTGTTAAGCAACAAATTACAAATTAAACTCTCCATATAACGCGGAGTATCCTATTTACTTTTCCGTATCTTTGCACATTTTAAAAACCATCTGTAATAAAATCCGAGATCTTCACAATACGAATAATCATCATTCGAAAACAATGTAAAAAAAAAAACAATTCATATTTTAGCGCGGGCTTTTACCGCACTCATATACACTCCCGACGTGCGCATGCGTGAGCCTCCTAGGCAAGCGCGTAGCGAGAGTAGTGGGGGTATCGTCGAAAAGGCAACTGTTGGTAAGCAGAGCGCGAATCGAGTGCCGCAGTGAACTAGAGTTGCCGTGAGTGAGAGACAGTTCAACGGTTCCAGTGAGGGTACGTAAAACGATTGGCAACGGGTGCTTGTGTGTTCCGTCAAAATGTCGCTGAAAGCGCCAACGAGGATGCAGTGACTTAGTCCTCTCGGAGTTCGACGGGTAAGAATCGAAACGCTTTATGCGTGACTCTGTTGCCCCAAGTATTTACAATATATCGCTCGAAAGTTTGGAAATAAAACGAGTGTTATTTTCGCTTAATGCTGAATTCGCTGGTGTTTCCCTCTACGCGTTTTGTCGTTGGGTTTGACGGTGGTAGTGTTATCGCGTTATCTACGATATAACCGAGTGTCCCGATCGACGTGCATACACGCATACACACACATATATATATGCATACATCGAAAGTGTCTCCTACCAGTTTCACCCTGTGTTGTTTTTATTTTTCGCGTTACTTCTTTGTCCCTCTCTCTCTCTCTCCCCCTAATCGCGATCGCGTAGATTCGTGAACCGGACGAGCTCGTTCTCGCGTTGACAAAGTTTGCTTCTATGGCGGGCAAAAGCTAGATGAACGACAAGAGTGAGAGAGAGAGAGAGAGTGAGGTAGAGAAAGAAATACGGAGAATCCTCCCGCCCGTTAAAACGCAGCACTTCGTTCCTTCGTACGGTCGTACAACGAAAACGGTGAAAGCTTTCCAGGGGGGAAAAAGTTTTTTCACCTCGTCTTGTGAGAAATTTCGTTTCTTGGTAAATTTGAGAACACGAAAAATCCCCCCCCCCCCCCTCCCTTCCCTTCCCTTTCCCCCTCCCTCGAGCCTAGTCGCTTCGAATTATTTCGAAGCAATTTACTCTCGCTTCTTCCAACGTTTAGCGGGATTTTTTTTTCTCGTTTCGTTTAATCAAGTCTCCTGGTCTATTTCTCGTTTTTTATCCGAATTTGTTTTGAGATTTGGAACTCGTGTCGATGTTTTTTAATGGACCTGGCTTCTTTTTTTCTTTCCCTCGCAACGATATACGGAGTTTTTCGTTTCTTTCGTACACTATGCCGAACGAGTCCAGAGAAAATCGAACCTCGGCCTGCGGGGAATGAAAAAAGTCGTGACAGTTCAAGATTTTACGCGCAGCCATCGTGATAAGAGCAAGTGCATTGTAACGTCGATTCTTACGGAATTTCCTCGAGTTTTGGCAAATCGAGAAAATTCGTTTGTCTTTGATCGGGCTAGACGTCGTGACTTTTTTTTTTATTACGACAAATCTTGAGGTAATTTTTTTTATCGCGAGGTACGAAAGTTTGAGGAAAGTTGAACGAACGCGTTCTCGAGTTTTGGATGTTTCGTGAGAAAAAGAAATTTTGCATGGCCGGTGTTGAAAGAAATTCGAATTTATTTATAACGGTCTTATTGTCTCGCGACCTAACCTTGTTTCTCCTTTCTTGCAACATTCGGGAAGAGTGACTTTCTTGTACGATCACGAAAATGGATTTTGGCGTACAGGATGGAAAATAATAAGCGTGAATGTTTAAGAGTTTTGTATTAAGAGCTTGAAAATTGAGAGGTGGAAGAGTTGATTCAATTTTTCTTGAATCAAGACGGTTCTGAGATTTTTGAGATGGAATGTTGGAAAACTGGAGACGCTGATATAAAATTTGGGAAATTTTTTAATTGATTTACCATATGTCTTGGTTATCGAGTTAAGATAAAGTTAATCTGGTGGCGTTGCCATTTTTTTTGCTTTATTCCTTGCGCTGGATAACATAACCTCAGTTTTCTGAAATCAATAGCAATTGGAAAAGACTTTTATAGGTTGATTTGTAGAGAGGCGTGCTTTCTTTTTTATGTACGGTGTTAAAAGTGTAAGGAGGTAATGTTTAATGATGATAGAGAAGCGTGCGTAGTGATTGTATCTTCTTTTTTTTTAGGTTTCTGGTAGAGTCGATTTCAGGAACGAGTCTTTATAAGAAGGAAAATGGTTTCGACGCGTCAGTCGAGCAACATGGGTGGAGCTAGTGGTGGAAATTCTGTGGGCGAGGGAGTTTGCGAACCTGGATCTTCCAGAAGACAACCGAATCAGGTACAATCTGGAATATCGCGTCAGTTGGCGATAATGCCACCGGTTCGCAATTTGAATCTTCTCGATTTGCCGATGGAGGTTCTTGAGAAAATTTTCTCATATCTTGATTATAACACCGTTGCCCACTTGCGTCCGGTGAGTATTTAAGAAACTTTTGTAGCCTTAATTATTTTTTCTCGCACGGATATCGATAATCGCTAGTTTAATTACACAGGTCTGCCATCAAATGGATCGTATCTGTGGCTCGATCCTGAGTTCCACGTTTCAACGACTTCAAGCACAAATGCTGAGTCGTTTTCAGTGCATCAAGGCAAAAATGCCAAGGCGCGAGTCAGCTAGACGAAATCATCCACTCGCCTGTGAGTCGGATATAATCGAGACTCTTCACATGCGTCTGACTCTCCTTCACATGAGTTTCGGCAAACACATAGAGAGAAAACACTGCTGTTTCTTTCCTGGAGAGGCGAGTCTCCATCACAAAGAAATATCAAATTTCTTCGGTTTGAAAAAAACGTTTTTTATAATGGATTTTCCATTTTTGTTTTCAAGATTCTGGACGAAGTATATCGCATATTGCATTACATAAAAGTCACACAAAAGCTCGCCAGGCCTTACAAAGTGACCGACGAGCTTTTTGACCTGACGACAATGGCAATGGAGTACTTTAAAGAATGGATTGAACCGACTCTGCCGGAACTTCCGTATTTCGGTGCGGATTTCCTTGACCTCGCGGGAACATTTTCCTGTGAGTAGAAAGCTCGAAAATTAGAACGTTCCGTCTTGTTAAAAAAGCAATAGTTGTAGCAAGCTGAATAGGTAGTAAATACTTTATATATTTTACCTTTCTTGTCTTGCAGCATCGAGTACCGTGAGCAAACCTTTTATGTGCCTCGACTCACCGCCATTAAGTATCGGTGGTATTAAGTCCGAAAGCGCAAACGGTGATGAAGGCTCGTCGCCGCATTCGTCCGACGAGCGGGCTCTTGTTGAGATCAACGAGCCGGTTACCCTCGCCGATATGGCACTTCGACGAAGATTGCGCAAGATAAAACAGAGCATGAGACGTTACAATACACAATTGACTCTCATGCGTAGGGATCTTAGAACTTGCAAAGGTAAGATACTGGACCAACAGAAACAGATTGTCGAGTACTCAAACCGTTTCGACGACAACGATAAGAAGAACGAGGAGACGTCGCGAAAATTCAGCACCCTACTCCAGGTATTTACAGAGGTATATTCGTTATACTTATCGACATATGAAACAATATTTGAAAGACTATCTTTACCCATTATTGCTCTAGTTATCACATAAAGTAATTCCCCTTCAAACATTCCCCTCCATGATCGTTTATCAAATTTTTTCCACAAGAAGAAACCTTTTGATATTAAACATCTTATAGCGATTTATGAGAACTAATTTTTGAAGGTATTTTTATGAACCGGAAGTCTAAAGTAATATTTCTTTTCACTCCATTTTCAATTGCTCCCCCGGTTAGATTTCATCCCTTATTTTGTGCTTACCATTCAATTGTAGTTCGTCACTCGAGCTCTCTTACGATTACTTTCACGTGGCTCGTCCATTCCCTGTTTACTCACATTTAACTAATGAAAAACACTCCGAAAATTCGCGCCTGTAGAAATTAAGAATCGAGCTGTTATAGAAAGAAAGAAAAAACGCTTATTAAAAAAAAAACCTTTCAGGAGCTGAACAAGTGCAAGACGGAGCTGCAATACTGGCGTTCAAAATCACCAGCGATACCGGTTTGCGGTGGTTGCGGACAATCTATTCCCGTTCCAACGGACGATCTTCAAGCACTCGCGAATCAGGGAGTCATAAACGATACGTTCAGCGAAGAGTTGAATTTCATACCGATCGGCGATCCGGAGAGTCCAACCGAGACTACACTCTCGACGAGTGTCCCACAAGCCCCAGCGGCAAGACTCCCGATGATAATGGCACCACCGAAAGCTCCGGTAGCTTCGATCTCGTCGAAACGAAAGGCACCGTCCGAGGAACAACAGCCCCAACAATCCAACGACGTTGGTGGGAAGAAGCCACGTCGCACTGCCAAGACACGTCAGGCTAAGCGCTCAAAAATATAAATCGATTCTGATCATGGTACAAAAAGAAGAAACGGAAGAAAAATAATAATAATAATATCTATCAATCTAACAATCCCTCGAGAGTCGCCGAACCGTTGAAGGTCCCTGGCGCCATCGCGCCTCTCTCGACGACGACAAAAACCCTCTAATATTTTTCCGACGATTCGAGAAACCGAACGGCTTTTAGCAAAGTACAAAATTTTCACTATTGTTTAACTTCACGGATGATAAAAGAAACCTTTCGGGATAGCTTAGAGAGAAGAAAACGATTTTGTCAATCGTCTATGAACGTGCATGAAATTTCTATACGGAAAAACGTCGACGAGACACACACGTGTATGCAGAATTATGCGTATACACAGACACACATACCAGATATTCTAAACGATGGCCGATCGCGAACCGGAGGATTATTCTTTCCAGGGTTTTCTTTTCGTTTTATCAAAAGGACGATCGACAATCTCGGTATTTTAGATCGTCGATCGAATTCGGCAGTTTACACTTTATTTTTTCTTTCTCCCCGTTTTTAGAGTCTTCATCCTCAAACGGAAACTACTTTCCTCCTCTTTTACTTCATTTTTTCGATTCGCTCGCGGAAAATTATTATTCTTGTGTTTTTCTTTTTTTCGAGTCACACAAGCCAGTGTTCCACTCACACAAAAATTGCACAGACAACGTGACTCCCAAAATCTACGTTTGAAATTGAGAAAACTGGGCTCCGTATTGTAAAATGAGGAAAAATAAAGTGTAAACCGACGATCTTTTTAGTTCGTCTCAAAAACGAGGAAACTTGGCTATCGTTCTTTTGCTAAATCCAGCGTCGATCGCTTTTCTCGAATACATTTCGAGCATTTGCGACGAGAATAATTTCTCTGTCCACTTCCAGCGAGATAACAATGAGGATTTGTGGCAGAGTGATGAGAGAAAGGGGAAGAAGAGAGAGGCTCGTTAGTAAATATATCAAAGTTAAGAAAAGAAAAGAACAAAAGAAAGAAAATAAGATTGCGCAGTTTTGAAAGAGTCTCGACCGGGGAAATCAAATGATGGAAAAAGAAATGAAATTGATAAATGAATAAACAAATCCGTCAACGTTTCATAAAAGCCATGTGTGAAATTTGCATACAAATTTTTGTTAAATTCCTGTGTGTGATTTTTTCAAAGAAAATACAGCAATAGAAAAATAACGATCGGTATTAAAATTCTCGCGTTCGAGCCTCTTGAGGGAAAGACAAAAATCAGCAACAGCAAATAAAAGAAAAAGAATTATAAACTCGAACTTAGGCGACGATCGATGATTTTTAAAAGCGACTGGTTTTTTTTTTTTTTTATTATTTGCAATGTTCGTCCCACGGTTAATTAAATGTCAAACGAGTGTGGTTAGTATATATTTGTGGGTTCATTATTATTATTCATATTTCTAATAGTTAATGGTAAACAACAAAAAAAAACCAGAATACTGATAATAAGTAAATAATACTTTATCATAAACAAATATATGAACGAGTGAAAAGCGAGAGAGAGAGAGAGAGAGAACAAGAAAAGGGAATGTTAGATGAGGAAATCATGCCACACAGCATTTTAGTTTAAACTCTACCGGAACAATAAGATATATAAATATATATATAAATAATAATTAATGATAAAAATAATTATCGATCTATCTATATTTATATATATGTTTATATGAGTAAACATAAATATATATATAAATATACGTAAATATATATATATATATAATTTTTTTATCAATGTCAAACAGGAATTATGCGAAGAGAGACCGGAAGGGGAAGGATAGTAGAGCGAGTGTTTGTGTGAAGTCTGAGCGAATGTTGCAAAAGTGTGAAAAAGCGTTGAAAGGCAAAAAATAAAAAAAAATGGGAAGAAAGAAACAAAAGAAGATAATGAAACAAGTAAAAAAAAAAAGAAAGGAGAAAAAAAACACGAAATTTTGATTAAGATGTGATGCTTTATCGATTAAATCGCGGAAAAAGTGACCTTTATTCAAATGATATATTCACGATGGGATGTTTCGGGTTTTCAAGAGAAAATAGTTAACCGAATAATAATAATAATAATAATAACAATAATGATAATTGTAATGATAATTAACGCGAGGTGAAACTTTTATCTACCGCTCGATGGGAATTAAGAAGAGATCGGGGAGAGGCTTTTTTTTTTTCTTGTGATAGGCCGTATCGAAAACAAAAAACATTTCTAATCGCTTACTCATTGTTGCACAAAGAAACATACACAAACATACACGCGTTAGAAATCCAATTGTGCTTGAAAAGGAATTTTACAAAATATTCTCGACTCTCTTCGAATGGATTTTTCTTTGTTTTATTTATTTATTTCATTTTTTTCTTTGTTTCTTCGATTATCAAGATTGTTTGAAAACAAAAGTGCTTTGTTCTACTTCCTCGTTGCGATTGGATACTTATTGTTCTTATCTGCCTTGTCTCGAGATTAAAAATTAAAAGCGACGCATAGCTCAACAAAAGGAAACAGGACGGCATTCGACAATTTAGTTTTATTCGCAAACCTGACGAATTCCCCTTTTTCGGCTAAAATCCGTCCCCAAATCAACAGTCAAAAAAAAAAAAAAGAAAGAAAAATACAGTAGAGAAGTTGAGGAAGAAAAGAGAATAATTGTAGTATTTTGCACTGCATACGATATAACGAGTCCAGTGGTTAAATATATAAAAGTATAAACGACGATATCGAGTGTAAAAAATGAAAACAAAAAAACACACACTACTTGCTGTTACGTCTAACGTTTATGATTTTCTTCTTTTTGTGGTTAGCAATGTGCTTTGTATCTCTTTGTCGTAGACACTTTAACAGTTTGCCAGGATTAAACACATGGAGAAAAATTGCTGCCTGAGATGCGAAAAAGAATAGAGAAAAAAAAAACAGTCGGTCTCTCGATGGTTCTCGTCGAACGATTTTTGTTTTCTTCTTGAGATTTTAGTGCACACTGCGAGAAACTGTTGTTCGATCGTGTAATCATTCGTGGATATCCTTCACAGTCGGGCGAGAGAGAGAGAGAGAGAGAGAGAGAGAGAGAGAGAGAATTAATCTAGAACAAAACAAAACAGATGCATAATTTAAAAGCGTTGAGAAAAGTAAGCCAATAAGTCTCGAGAGAAGATAGTAAGAGTATAAAGTGTCGGGGCCAAAATGGCTACGCGTCACAAGCTTAGACGTAAAATAAATTGATTTCACATCTTTTGTTCCGTTTTACCGTGTATCGAAGCGATTGTAAATATATATATTAGATACATCCTACAATAAAGATAATTTAACAAACGAGCTCATCGAGAGCCGAGCGAACCAAGTTTATTGTATTACAATATTGAATCGATTCAATTCACGAAATGTTCGTTACGTATCCGATACCTTCGAGTCCATTCGTTTTTACGAACTGTGTACAAATAGAAATGTAAACAGAAAATCGTGGCTTGTGTCTCGTCGGGAAAAGTAGCAGGGATGACCCACGTGGTTCCGTTTGACAGTTCCTTGCTATGGCTACCTTGTGTCACGTGGCGCCCTCGCGCATGCGCACTTGGAGAGTTCTCACTCGCCATCGCTCTTGTTCCTCGCGGTCGCTCTTCCGTCATATTCAAGATGGCCGCCAGTCGAAGTCAGCAGCGTTGTTGTTGCGAAACCCGCGCTTTCTCATCTCCTTTATGATGATATCGTGACCGTACGCTGAATCTATCGAACTTCAGCGTCTCGTAACTATCGGCGTCAATGTCCTTGAGGTACGATAAACTCTTTATCCACGTGGATCAAACACAGATAAGAGTGCGCTGATGTTTCCCACGAGCGATACGACTTCTCGGTCGTAACCTTCTTCTCGGCTCGCTCGCGCGCTTCTATCTACGCGTGTTGAGTACAAATCGCTTTTCTTAAAATCCCCGCGGAGCCGCTCGTTGAACTTCGGGGCTTTGGTAAATATTGCTGAGGTGAAAGGATTACAAGAAAATACAACGAAGATCCGGTGCTATGGCTGATAATATGTCGCACAAGGACGCATACGAGACGCGTAAGTACACTTTTTCATACATTACAGTTACGTTGTTTATTTTTATTTTTAAATGGACGTACCCCTTGTCAATAATAAACACCTATAATTTCCTCATCTGTTTTATATGAAACTTGGATTTATTATTGGGGTTTGTTTTGCGTCGATAATTTCGAGCAGTTAGGTTTTACTATTTTTTTGAATGTCATTTGTTAAAGTCTGCGATTGTACACAATGTACATTGAAAGTTCAAGCCAATTATTTTTTGTACAGTATTGATATTTCTTGTTGTATTTGACAGCACTGAAGGGGTTTTTTTTTGTTGGAGGTGTTATTTATGTCTAAAAAAGGTTTGACACAAAATTAAAGTGTTTTTACCAATTGTTGATATTCCAGATAGCTTCATGCGTTTGATATGATCTAATATTGTCAGTGTTTATGTATTGTCCGCACACTCTGGCATTTTTCGAATCTATAATCATGTTTTGTCAGCTGTAATGAAGTCACAGCTGGTTAATGTATGTTATTGTTATTATCGGTATTATTATCTTAACCATATCAGTAATGAGACAAATAGTCGAGCATTGGGCAGGGTTCTAGGAGGGAATATGATAGGGGAAAGATAATCGGACTTTGCAATGTGCGCAATAACAGTAACTTCTTGAATCTCAGATGGTCAAGCTGTTAGAATCGGGAACAGCGGTACTGGCAGCGACAGCGACATGAAACTGGAACCTTCGAGTCCTACGGAACGATACACCTTCTCACGATGCAGCAGTACGGGTTCGGTAAATACTCCATCGTCTTCCGCGCACAATACAGGTATAGAAATATTAACTTTAGCTTATCTCTCGGATCTCGGAGAAACCAGATGTTGAATCTAACTGTTTCTTTTTATTTCAGAGGATGAAGATAGCGACAATAAGAATTCGACCATAAGCTACAAGGAGAGGCGCAGAGAGGCGCACACACAGGCTGAGCAAAAACGACGCGATGCGATTAAGAAGGGCTATGATTCGCTTCAAGATCTCGTGCCGACTTGTCAACACACTGACTCTTCGGGTTACAAACTTTCCAAGGCAACTGTTCTCCAAAAATCCATAGATTACATACAATTCTTGTTGCAACAGAAGAAGAAGCAGGAAGAGGAGAGAAATGCTCTGAGAAAGGAGGTCGTTGCATTGAGAATAATGCAAGCTAATTACGAGCAAATCGTCAAGGCTCATCAGACTCAGCCAGGACACGCGGAGATGAGAGTCTCCGACGAGACGAAATTTCAAGTGGTGAGAATCGATAAAAACATTCAATTTTCATATATTTCAGTAAAAATATTTATTTTGTATTATTATTTCGTCAACTTTTTATATTTAAAAACATTTGCAGTTTCAAGCTATCATGGATCGTCTTTTTCAAACATTTAACAACATATCCGTGGCGAATTTCGCGGAGTTGTCCGGCTGTGTCTTCAGCTGGTTGGAGGAGCACTGTAAACCTCAGGTAAAACAATTATCTTTGAAATTACGAGATACGATAGTTTTTTTTTCCTATTCGATATAAAACGACTATATACGAGCTATGGTAATTAATTGAAAAACAATCTTATATTTTAGACGCTGCGAGAGGTAGTGCTTTCCGTACTGCAGCAGCTCAACAACCAAATCAGCTAGTCAAGGCAGATACCATCTTTATAAATACAGAAATAGCATACAGTCTCCAATCTCAACCACCGAGCTGCCTCCGCACGGCTCGCTCGAAGCCTTACCGTCCGTCGTTAAAAGAGAATGTTACTTCGGTAGATAAGCTACTCGAACGAGCGTGTAAATCGTATACAGAGAGTTACCAGATTACACGGCACAGAGGGGACACGCCGCTTTATCGCGGGTAGTCGCACCATCCCCTGAACACACTACCCGCAAAACGTTACAAAAAAAAATAATAATTCATAATAATCATAAACAGAAAAATATATAAATTTATTTTATATACGAAAAAGAGAGCGGAATAATGTCCGCTTAACTACAGAAATCGTTGAATGGAAATTCTCGCTGTATTTTTATGTCGAGTAAGGTGTTGATCGCGCTATTTTTCTTTTTTCTTCCACAGATATCGATTTTTTTTATTACACACGTTGCCATATATGAATAAATACGTATATATATATGATTACAATCCGTCTGGTTCAAGAGTCTGTACGATCGCCATGGGGCGAGTATAAGCCGCCATTTTGAATTGCTCGTCGGCCATTTTGAGTCGCTCGTCGGCCATTTTGCGCAACGATAATCCGAACGTTGGTTATCATCGACGTCTCGATAATTATGTGTGTTCTCAGAATCTTCGACGTTCCGATTCGTGTGATTCTCAAACTTTTTCCGATTCTGTAGGCATACTGTCTGCTTGTGTGATGTCGTTGAGCTGTATCGCGTCGTGACGTCCACGACAGCGATCGTCCGAACCTCGGGCCGGACTGTCGCGTCCATTTCGACGTCTCTTTGAACGATCGTCCCGCGCGCAGCACAAATCACGAAATATGCAAGCATAGCAGACGAGAAGAGCCGTTACGGTCACACCACCGATTACTAGAATTATGACCAATGAGATCGACAATTCGCTGTCCATCTCGATTTATTGGAGGATCAGCTCCTCAGCAGCTCACGATCCTGAAACAAACGGATGATTTAAAGAAATTAACTTTGTTTCACGTTGAACATTTCTAAATTATTTTACGACGTGTTTTATTTTTTAATCATTAATTCATATAATAACAAACGACATGTATAACTTTTGTTGTTAATATGAAAATTCTTAAAGAGATGGCGCAGTTAACGCCGGATTAGTGGGGGAAGGAAGTTCACTCGCAAAAGCTCATAAATATGTCCGTTTCCGGTTGTTAATTTCAGAATAGTAGTGTTGGCTTTGGCCGAGTCCGTGTAATGTCGCCACTAGCGCTGTCCCGCCGTCCCGCCAGTTTTCCAAGATGGCGGATGGGGATGAACGCATGAGTATAAACAATGAGAAAAGTGCCGGTAAAAACATAAAAATGCCATAACCGGGAGTTAAATACGTCTTTAAAAAACGATTAAAGATCATTACTATCCCAAGTAATCGTATAGTGGTCGATCGAAATGCGAAGAAAAGTTTTCAGTCGTCGAAAATCCGTAGAGACTTTTGCCGCTCGTTAGACTGACTGGATCCACATATAATTTCAATGCACACATGCATATCAACGGTTGAGCCACGTATAAAGTCGAATGCGTGCATGCTCAAGTGAACAGGAGTGTGTGAGAGAGATTAATTTTATTCCAGGTTAGAAAACAAATCATTATTTAGAAAGTAATGAAAAGCAACATCCTAATACACGGTAAGGACTGAAAATCAACGATTCGAGATTGTAACCAATCCAAATATAGAAAAAAGTCTATTTTGACTTTTCATTAATTGACATTTTCGTTGTTTGGTTATGTAACGTTAATCGAGCATACAAGCTCGTCGTTTTTGTTTCATTACAGTCGATATGCGTCAGGAGTGTCTCATAGGCAGAAAAACCACCTAGAATTTGCATAAAATCGTCGTTTCCTATTTAACGAACGTTGCTTTACTGGCTTTGTGAGAGACGCATGGGAAATGGGAATCGTTGTGTTCTCGTCGTGCCAAACGACCGCAAGAAGTAACGACGCAACGACGATTGACGTCAAGGCTGAAGTTAGCAGGATATTCTTGGTAAGTAACTTTATCGGATTACATATGTATACGTATAAACGAACGCAGTAGCTCGTAAGGCCGGCGCCGAAAGTCCCGAAACTTTTATAGGATTGATTCAACGTTTCCTGTGTGTTACAGACGACGTCACGAATTTATTACTCGGAGCGTTATTCGTAGCGCAACATTTTTCTTGGAAAGAATTTCGTACGTATTCCTGAACCATTGCATTTATTCCATTGCAGTGCAATGCTACATATAGGTATGTTTTTCCTCCTCTTGTATTTTTATTGATACAGTCGTCCAAAGATTGCTTCTGTTTCCCTGGCAAAAATTGTTACACATCGACGTTACGGATTTTTCATGAATTTCCATCACGTTTCCGCTGGTCGCACGAAGAATAGAAATCTTTCCCTTTTTGCGTGCTGCATTCTCTTGAGTGAGATATACAGAGGAAGCCTCACGGTTGCCCTTTTGACGCGTATGCATTATTCACGAGATATATTCATATATATATAAGAACAACTCTTATATATAAGAGTAGTTGTTATTTTTACCGGCCAGTGATCCGCCTCAAATATTACGATTCTTGCTACTCCTTCCATTCCATCATAATAATATCAAGCCCTTTGACTCTATAAAAATGTTTATAAACAACTAATTGAATTTTCTTCTTGCATAGCAGAATCGACCTCGTTTCAACAATGTTCCGTTTCAATATGTGCACTGAGGCAGCTAAACAAAATTAACGTATTATTTTTTTATAGGTATACATGAATTGTAGCGCAAGGCCGGATTACACAAGACAAAATTTGTTGCTGGCTGGACTAGTTTAATGGTGGAACCGTCGTATAAGTGTACGCCAAGCAGGAATATAAACTGTTTCGTTGAGACTGTCACGGTTTTGATTTTTCGTCCGACGCTAGAGGGCGTTCCTCGTTGAAGGTGAGACCGTGAAGATCTCTCCCTCCTGTGTATATATCCCCACGGGCTCGATAACATGCCACGGGCACGACCGACGACGACAGACGGCGAGATCGTAAAACTCTTCTTGGCTGTCTCGCTCGAGGGACGGGAATGAATTTCGCGATAGCGGGGAATATCGCTCGCGGAGTCAAAGTCCCTGCAGGAATATATTATGTATATAGTAAAAGATCTTCGAGTACGTAATACTGAGAACGTTGCTCGATTTCGTTGGGGAATGATTTACGATGGCGAACGACGATGAGTTAATCTCGGTGAGAGCCAAAGCACACCGCGAAACAATCGTCTTCTCTCTCTCCCTCTCTCTCTCTCTATATATATGTCTATAGCGTGTAGAGCCTTCAGAGAGTTCACTTGGCAAGAAATGTACGGTGAGATACTGAAAACTTATTGCCGCTACGTGATCCCCGAGCTTACTTGCCCCTTTACGTTCTCGCTATCGTGAAAAAACACGAAGGCTATATATAAATAAATGGCATTTATATTTTATACATAAATAATAATAGTAACGATAATTGAGTAAATGAATTAGTTAATTAATTTATTATATCAAATTATTGTGGATGATAAATAAATCATCAAATCAGTGAAGATGATAGATATTATTGTTATCCGAAAGAACGAATATTTTTTCAAAATTTAGGAAAGCAGTTGTAACGAAGGTTCGCCATTTTTTTCGAAACAATTTTTATATTGAAAAAAAAAATATTAAAAATTAAAAATTTATTTGTGAATTCTTTGAAAGCTCGCCGAATTTTATCAAACGCTGACATGCGGGAAACGAGACACGCGGGGTTAATTTCCACTTCGTGTCGGTCGTCGAAATTACATCCGCGGTAATGTTTGCATTTTGCGAATACGGGTCCGTTTCGAATGAAGCACTTGGCTCCGATTATCACGAGCGCTATTGGCGCTGGTCCTTTGATACAACTTTGTCAATACGCGACGCGTTTCAGTGTTTTTTATACACAAACATCCGTCATTTTTTTTGTACTAATATGAGTGCCGGTTTGATGTGAGGTTGGACGACGAGGCTGCCAGTAGTAGCGGAAACGTTTGGTCGGGCGGAAAAGTAGTCGAGATGTGGGACGCATCGGACAAAGAACGCGGTTTTTATTGCGAGATGATTTTTCATACTTTTTGTTGCAACGATGCGAAGCTCGCACAGTATACCGGGTGTCGTGTTTGAAATATCGATTGCTCATATACGGGGTGTCCTGTTTGAATGTAAATCAGTACTATATCGGGTGGCGGGCACGAATAAAAATCACTGATATAACGGGTGTCCCATTTGGATGGAGCTGAATGCTATACCGGGTGTCCCAATTTTAAGAAGAATTGTCAATATACTCGGTGTCTCGTGTGAATATAAATCGATGCTATACCGGGTGTCTTGCCAGAATATAAACCATTCATATACCGGGTGACCCATTTGGATGGAGCTTATTGCTATACCGGGTGTCCCAATTTTAACGAGAATTTTAACGATAGGAAAGCCCGACACAGGGTGTCCTGTGTGAATATAAACCGATGCTATACCGGGTGTCTTGTCAGAATATAAACCATTCATATACCGGGTGACCCGTTCGGAAGGAGCTTATTGCTATACCGGGTGTCCCAATTTTAACGAGAATTTTAACGATAGGAAAGTCCGACACAGGGTATCCCGTGTGAATATAAATCGATGCGATACCAGATGTTTCGTACGAATACAAATTTTTGATATACCGGGTGTCCTGGTACTTTTGAGTAGAAAACATGCATAAAAAATCAAATTTATTAGCTTGCTTCACTGTGACGGATTTGCAACACGTTGTACAGTGTCCCGGTAACTCAGAGAATTGGAATTTACGTTTTACTATATGTATCGAGCGAAATGTGGCATGTGCCATCGTGAAGCTTTTTGTTATCAACCTCCAGGCTTTTTTCCGACTCGTAGCGACAAAGGAATTGCCATAAAATACTTTTTACCACGGCAGGGTGGAATCCTCTCGTATTTTTACAGTCGGTGAATTTTTGCTGGAATGTTACGTATGGATCGCTCATTTCAAGAATCCCTTTTCATCGTCATATATATATAGAGAGAGAGAGAGAGCCCTTCCCAGAGGGGAATGACGACTTAGCGCCCATTGAGCCCTCGGGGTCAATAGTCATCGTCCATGCGTGATATTCAGCCAAGGGGACACTGTTCTTTTTTTCATTTTTGCTCTTTATTCCTTTTGCACCCTGGAATTTTGATCGAGGAAATATCCGAGGGTGAAAATTGGGGTTGACTACATCGATAACGATAAAATCGACTCCGATAGGATCCGAAAGTTACTGGTTTTTGGCAATTTTCCTCCCAAAAATATGAAATTTTATAGTTTTTTCCATTTTTCATTCGTAAATTATCAAATAATCGAAACAATATTTGCATATTCGTGTTCTACGGAAAATTTCCGATCTCGTAGTCACCCCATTCGTTTAATTCGAATGAAAACAAGATTTGACCTCTACAAGGTGCCCTTGGGACTTTCGGTCAAAATTTGTTTTCAAACCAAACTAGCCTTTCAGGGTACTCAAAGAATCGGAGATTTCCCGTAGAACACGAATACAATATTCCTGTTCCTGATTTATGCCAACTTTCTAGTCAAAAAGTCAAAGAACATGAATTTGTTTTTTTTTTTTAATTTTCGTCCCGCAAGTAGTAACCCCATTCGATCAAACGGATGTTTTATTATCGGATTATACGGTTATTGCTTTCCTGTATTGAATAGCTTCCCCTCGTACAATAAACCCCGGTCGCATTTATTGTTTCTACGTTCCTACTAACAAGAGGATTATTGGCTTCGGTAACTTTTGGCCCAGTTTGTCTTTTCGTTGGAACGCCCGAGGCTCTCGTCACCCTAACATAAAACTGCGAATCGAAGTATCGCCCAGTCAACGAAATCGAGGCGGAAAATAATCTTGAATAACAAAATGGCGGACGATGGAAAAAACGATTCTTTTTTGAATCCTTACGATTCCAGTTTATGCGTTTTTTGTGTGTTCCTTCTTCGCATAATGATTTTTCACTACGCTTTGCGAGGATATTGTGCGATTTCTTTTCTTGTGCTTTCCTTTGTCTACGTTGACATACATCTCTCGGGAGGGCCAGGATATTGTTCCGAATCCTCCTCTTTGCAAAGAGGTGCGATACGTTAGGCACTCTCATGGGAGTCTCTCGTAAGGCAGCCAAGACCGAATAAAACAAGACTTTTCTTCTCTACCTGACGGGAATCTTCGTCATCGCGTATATTGCCTCGCTCTCCTTTTATCTCTCTTTCTCTCGCTCTTTCTCGTTTTTTTCATTTTTTCCTTTTTTATCGGTAGGTAAGACGTTCCTTATTACTATTCTCACATATAACAGGCGACATGACGAGGACAAGAATTCTTTTGTACTTTGCATCCGCAGAAACGTGAAAAGCTAGCCTAATATTAATGATAATCCTCCGCTTCCAAAAGTATTTCCGCCCTTTGTCAAACTCCCTTCCCTTCTTATCTTAAAAAAAACAACAATTATAGGAATTTTGTTATTTTCCTTTTTATAATTGATAATATTTGATTTTTCTTTAATGCCGTTTTTAGTAAACAATTTTTTTTTAGTTGTACGTTTAGTTTTTTAGTTGTAGGTTTGGAGTTGTAGGAATTTGCAAAATTCCCGAAAGAGGCCGACCTTTCTCTCTCTCCCTCTATCTATCGGTTCAACTCCATTCATTCCGTACTTTTGTGCTCTCGAGAGTTTCGCGCAACGTCGGGTCCGTACAATACCAACCCAGGAATATCCCCTGCTCAATTCCCACCGGATTTCCAGCGTCCATAAGAGCTTTACCGATGAAAATACTTGATCCCTCTCTAGCCACCGACTAGTTTTCCCAAGCGATTCTTCCAACGAATCTGGCACATACGCGTTTACCCCTTTATTCGACCTTTCACCCGCAGTCACCACGTGGGATTACAAAGTTATCAGAAAACAGGATTGACGAAAATCACAATTTTCGTTCGTAATTTACAAATGTGTTTCATATTAGTTAGAATACAAAAAAATCATTAAACTTATAATTTTCCATATTTCTTTTAACCCATTGAATCACGTTTATTTATTTTCTTAAATTATCTAAATAATAATTTGATGCATTTTTCTTAGGTGCCCGAGGCGAATTTTTTTTGGGAGATCGAGAATATTCGGCATCGAGCGGAGTGATGAGGATCGAGGCGAAGTTCCAACGTATACTAGACGTTATATATACGCAGGCTTCGTAGACACTCCAAAATGGCAGAAACTTTACATTCTGATTGAGTGGAAAGTGCTGGAGGTTCCATGGACCTTCCTAACTGCCTCGCCAGGCAGAGTTGGTATCGAGAGCGTGTTTGCAGAGGGCGCATTTTTTGAACTTGGCATTGAGAGCGGAGTCTTGGAGGGTCCGTAATGCCCCCAGACTCAGGCTGGAGGGCACGTTGGCATTGAGCAGAGGTTGGCGGCTTGTACACTACAAAGGAAATAGGTTCTAGGAGATTGAGACGAGTAGTAAAAATTGCGACTCGGGTGGGTTCTAAACCACCGAGAGCAGAGAAAAAGTACATCAAAAAAATTCATTGGTGCCGGCAGGAATTGAACCTTGGCCCACCACGTAGATCCTCCAAAATGGCAGAAACTTTACATTCTGATTGAGTGGAAAGTGCTGGAGGTTCCATGGACCTTCCTAACTGCCTCGCCAGGCAGAGTTGGTATCGAGAGCGGGTTTGCGGAGGGCGCATTTTTCGAACTTGGCGTTGAGAGCGGAGTCTTGGAGGGTTCGTAATGCCCCCAGATTCAAGCTGGAGGGCACGTTGGCATTGAGCAGAGGTTGGCGACTTGTACACTACAAAGGAAATAGGTTCTAGGAGCTTGAGACGAGTAGTAAAAATTGCGTCTCGGGTGGGTTCTAAACCACTGAGAGCAGAGAAAATGTATATCAAAAAAATTCATTGGTGCCGGAAGGAATTGAGCCCTGGCCCACTGCGTGCGAGTCGGAAACGCTAACCCCTATACCACTGTTCCTCCGTCTTTAATTTATCTAATTTCAATATTTTTCTCGTGAAGACATTTTAATTTTCGATTTTTGTTTTTTTTTTTTTTGGTTTCTTTCTGTCATTCTTTCTTAATTTCTTTTTACCGGGTATTAATAAAAGTGAAATTTATCGAGAGGTCGTATATGCGGTATCGAATATCGATATTTCGACATCGGGTCAAACGGGGTTGTCTCCCCCCTGCGATGAGAGACCGAGGGAGAGAGAAAAAAAGAGGGACATTGTAACTCGATCCAAGATTACCAATCTGGTTTTTCGGTCGTGTGTGTCGCGGCCGCGCCGGCTGCTTTGGAGCGTGCTCGAGGATGTATAAATCGGATTACGAGGTTTCACGGTGATTTCACCAATTGTAACACCTAGCCCTCTCGTGCTCGACGCGAGATAACGGCGATGCGCGCGCAGTCGACGTTTCCGCGTGCTATACATACCACAACTACGATGGAATAGCTGGGCGATTCTCTCGATGGGTTTAGGCCCTCGCCACGTAGGTATCTCGCGCCCTGTTCTCTCTCGCCGGCAGTCTGGTCCGTTGAATAAGATTACGGTCGAGCGTTCATCCCCCAAATTCGGACGTCAAAATCCAATACCAAATATTTCATGTAATAATAGTAATAACCACAAAAATCATGAAATAATACCTAAATAACTATAATAATAATAATCACAATCAAAATAATAAATAATTCATAATAATTATAATCATAAATTGATTTTCATTCCGTGTAATCGGATCTTTATTCAGACGTATTTTTTGTATGAGAGAAAAAAAGGCGTTTGATCGATGAAACATTGGAATTAGGAAGGTTAATCGAGGAAAAGAGAAACTCGCACTCGACTCAATTATCCTTGAATAATTAGTCTTCCCACTGTCGACGATTAAAGGAGATGGTTCATGCTTTGTTCGCTTCCGGGTACGGTGTCAAAGACTGGCTTCGCTGCTGACACTCGCCCTCGGACCTGGCTCGCGCCAGCGATAGATCGACCGAGTGTCTAATCGGGTTTGCCTTTTTGTTCTGGTTCACCCACACGCCCTTTCCCTCGACCCCTGTCGATAATTCCACTCAGGCAACCACTTCACCTACAAAGCCCTTGGCTCTTCGACCTTCTCTACTGTTAATTCCCTCGCGGAGTGGACACTTTTCTACGTATACGACGTTTCCACGGATACAACGAGTAAGAACCGCGAAACGGCGACTACGACGCCCCCTTTCGTACTTCGATTGTACGAACGGCTCGACCTCGTTTTTAATTATTTAACGCGCGCGAAGCGTTAGTACAGAGAAAGGTCAAAGGTTTCACACGGAATTAAACATCGGACGATGATTAATTCATCGAAATTTTGTCGATGAGCAAAATTCGTTCGAGAAAAGAAAAGAATTTCAATCGAATTATCGTCATTGAAATAAAATTAAAATCATCATAACGGAGTTTATTCCAAATTATAAATATTTATGTTAAAGTCGAATGAGAAAATTAACGAACGGATTCAAATTCGACGCAAAAAAAAAGAAAAAATTATAAAAATCGAGAATTCTTGTAAGAAAATTTCTTTTTCTCAAAATTTAATTTAAATCAACGTATTTATTTATAAAAAGAAAATAATTATCCTTTATTCCTACGGCTACAGATTGTCTCATTCATCTCCAAAAAAAATGTAGACGCCTTTTTTTGCTTTTTCCTGTTTTTTACAACGATGAAGGAAATAAAGTAAAACGGAGTCGAGGAAAGAGAATCGTTCGTGTCGTTCGCTCACGAACAAGCTGGTTTATCTGCCGGGATGTGATTCTTGGCCGGGGTCTCTCGATCCCTTGATTCGATTTTGATGACTCGATTGGATGTCTCGCTGGTTGAGTTTCTCTCTCTCTCTCTCCCTCCCTCTTCTCTCCCCCCTGTGTCTCTGTCTCCCTCTTTCATGGTGTTACGGTGGCAAACTCCATCTCCACTCATTTCCTGTTCTACTTTCTTCCTTGCGCTGCGGATGGGAAACTTCATTTCATCCCTCGAGGAGATTCTCATTGCGAGGAGCTACGAGGGGTGAGAATTGTAGAAGATGGAGGGAGGAGAGCGACAGAGGGGCGGCGAGGGGGAAGGAGTTGAAAGCCTTCCATCATGCTCAATCAAATTTCCTGTGTTACGACGACACGACGAGCATTTCGGAAATATGTCCGGCGAGAATTTCAACGGATAGCGATACGTTTTGCTGTGACATAAGTCGTCGTTACGCGTATCACCGAAAGAGAGACAGTATAGACAGAAAGAGAGAGAGATAGAGAGAGAGAGGAAAGTTGTAAATTCCAAGAGAGCGTTACACAATCGAAAACAATGAAAAAGATTGAAAGATTTCCGATTCGGACAATCACCCGTAAATATTGCTAAGCGTATACGAATTTGTTTCCAAAAATTATCCAGAAACAAAAAAAAAGAACAAACTCGAATTACGACAACTAATATCGAAATCGTCGATTAATTTTGTAATTACGATTAAGCATTATTTATGAAAATGGATCGATACTCGTGATACGAATGAAAAATTAATTCCATAATTCAAAAATTATTGGTAAACAAATTTAGAAATTTGGTAAACAAAATTTCAGTTTTTGGCAAAACGATGAACGAAACTTTTTATTCCCATAAAAAGCGTTTTGTTATACACGATCTATCGTTCGACAAAATGGAAATCGGTTTCCGCGACGATTACGTCGGTTTATGCGAGAACACGATCGAAGTACCGATCGTCGTTTACATTTCTACGATAGCTCGGTGTGTCCAAGAACTAACGTATACAGGGGGCAGCAGCGTCGCGCTTGCATACGCAGTTGGTTCAAACAGTCGATCGCAACGCGCGACATTAAACTTCGGTACGAGTGATGAACGCAATCAATTTAATCTCGGGGATGCGCGCGACGAGAAATAGTCTCGTTGAATGGCGAGGTTGAAGGGGTGGGGGGTTAGTGATGAGAGGGTGGAGGGGGGAGTAGGAAACGGAAAGAGAATTGGTTATGCATCGGTGTGTACACGGCCATTGTTTCGCGATATTGCAAATCGTTCGGGCGCGTAGACTCCGAGATTTTACACATTCGCCATGAATTCCAAACGTTTGAACTAAATTTTCGATAATTATCCATGCATCTCTCACGTCGGAAATTGGAAAATACAATTTATCACGATGGGAATTTATTTATGTTTCGCTTTCGTATCGAATTGATATTATTTTTATCGCCGTTTTAATTTATTTGTCATCGTGGAAATTGCTTTTTTTTAAATGCAAGCTTATTTTTTGTAACTTTGTAATTTTTTTTGCGTTTTTTTTATTCAGGTAATTAAAAATTTTGTTTTTCGCTATTTGCATTTTAATTACATGTAATTACATCTAATTTGTTGGGATGGATATATTTAGCAAAAAAAGTAAATTTTTCGAAAATATCGTGGGACCGTTATTGGATTTTTCTTTTCGTTGTAATTGTAAAAAAGAATAATCTTTTCTTCGTTCGATAACGAAGATAATGACAAGAGTACTTAATAACGATAATAATATCGAGAATTTTTCGTCCTAAGAGGGAAATAAAATCTAACAGCGAGAAAAAAAAATTGTCAAGGTCGTTGACCCCATCGATTCGAACATGGAACGCCCTATAGGGAAAACTATTTTAGGTAATTAAAAATTTTGTTTTTCCCTATTTGCATTTTAATTGCATATAATTACATCTAATTTGTTGCGATGGATATATTTTGCAAAAAAAAAAAAATTTCGAAAATATCGTGGGATCGTTATTGGATTTTCCCTATTTGCATTTTAATTGCATATAATTACATCTAATTTGTTGCGATTGATATATTTTGCAAAAAAAAGTAAATTTTTCGAAAATATCGTGGGACCGTTATTGGATTTTTCTTTTCGTTGTAATTATAAAAAAGAATAACCTTTTCTTCGTTCGATAACGAAGATAATGACAAGAGTACCTAATAACGATAATAATATCGAGGATTTTTCGTCCTAAGAGGGAAATAAAACCTAACAGCGAGGAAAAAAAATTGTCCAGGTCGTTGACCCCATCGATTGGAACATGGAACGCCCCATAGGGAAAACTATTTTCTAGCCAACGTCCTATAAGTTTATATATATATACAATTTATAGGGAACGAAGATGAATCGGGCAAGCCACTTGTGCAAAAAAACATACTCGATGTCTCGCGCAGATATCCCGATGTAAATCAGTTTCAATTTAAATGTGACCGTTCCAGAGAATCTCTCTTCTCTCTCTCTCCTCATCTCTCTCTCTCTCTCTCTCTCTCTTTCCTCGAGTTTAACTGTCTGCCTGGTCCTACGTTGCAGAAAATTACTCGCGAAGGAGAGCTTGAAAATAGTATTCCCATATACGTTTCGATTTAACGATAACCGTTGGATCGAACGAACGTTTTACGTTCCCATAGAGAAAAAAAGAATAAAAAAAAATTCGATTCGCGAAGGGGAAGCAAAAGAAAAAAAGAAAATCAGCACACATCTCTCTCTCTCTCCACTCTCTTTCTCTCTTCTTTCCTCATTCGTAAGACAACATTATTTCAACGATCATTAATTTCACGAAAAGAATTTTTTTTCTGACGAATCTGGCTGTTTTTTTTATTTAATAATTTTTTTTTTGTTCTTTAGGAATTTCAGCGATTCGCTTTTACCTTGGATTGCACGAATAAATGTTTCCCGCGCTTATTCATAACATACCGGGGTTTTTGGGTACGTTCGATACGCGTTACTTCCACTTGTCCTACCCACTTGTCCTATTTCCACTCGATTCGTTCTCTCCTCTCTCCGGTGCTTTTGCCTCATATCACCATTCTCGAACTCTCGACAATTTTGCTCGCACTCGTTTCACCTACCCTCGCGATCCACCGATTTCTCTCTCTCTCTCTTTTTCTCATTCTCTCTTTCCCTCTCTTCCTCTTTCTCGCTCAAATACGTCGATGAAAATTGTTTCGCTCCGTCGCTCTCTCTTACGAGTTTACACATCTCTCGTAGGATTTTCTCTGCCGAGCCCCCGAGGAAATAAAAACAAAATGGGCGGAAATGCAATTTTTTTTTTTCGATGTTTTGTTTTGCTCTTCTTCGTTATATCGAGAAAAAAAGAATTGAAATAAATGTTCGAAGAGCGGAAATAATGTTTTTATCGTATGGACGAGTGTGTGTTCATTTTTCTCTTCTTTTCTCTCGATTTAAATTGAAGATTTAATCTTTTTCTTTCTTTTTAATAACGAAACAAATCAGAACAATTATTAATCGTATATGGAGAAAACTGTACGTAAAAATACGAATATTTTTGTGAAAATTGGAGAGTCGTCTTCTTACTGACATTTTCCACTTTGACGAAAGTTCTTGCTTATATCGGATTTTCTCGCCTACCTGTAATTTATCGCTTCGAGTAACACGTGACTTTGAAGTGGTTTTGCCATCTGGAATTACAAGATCAGTTCTAACTCTTTTCTACAATTTCGTTTTTCCTCTCGTTGCTTCTCCTTCTCTCTCTCTCTTTCTCTCTCTCTCTCTCTTTCTCGTTCGTTCGCACATACTCGAATAGCAATTCTCTCTTGACTTTACTTTCACTAGTGCTCGTGCACAAATTTGTTCCAGAGCACATTCTCGCATTATTGAGAAAATAATTAATCCAGTATAATCATCACCCGCACATACATCGACGAGTCGACGAGTTTCGCATTGTTCAAGAAATTGTTAAATTTTCATTCCTAACTTTGCGTAATAACGAATCACTTTTCACCATAAAATAATTCTCGTTGGAAAATTTAATTATAAAATTCGTTATCGATGCAAGATTTGATGGAAATTTAACTTTCTGTTTTTTTTTTACAAAAATGAAAAATTATCGAATTTCTTTTCGAACTCGGAAAATTCGTGGTTTTTGAAAATTTCCCTGTCTTCGCTCGTTCTTATCCGGATATTTTTCATCGTTCGACAATTTTCTCAACCCTCGGTTCGATTAATCTTTCACTCCCCTCCTCGAAGAGGAATAAATTGCAAGAATCTTTGCAATTTTCATATTTATAAAAAAATAAAAAAATATATATTGAAATTTCACGTCGATCAACGTCCGGCGATTAATTTTAATCCAATCCCTTCATTCAACCCCTATTTATTATAATCGACCCTTCGTTAAATTTCCATTTGTATATTTCTAAAAGAATAATGATAAAAAAAAAGGAAAAAAAAAATTCTTTCCCATCAAATTCGACGATCCGAGGAACGATTTATTTCCTTGCTATTCGTTCTATAGTCTCGTTAGTCCAAGAGAGAGAGAGAGAGAGAGTCTTCTCTAATGAAGTTTTCGCATCTTGGGTCGGTCTCCTTTAATAGGCGTTGATAGCGCAATCCTCCTTCTCACCCTCCCTCGCATCGTCCACCATCGGACCTCTCCTGTATTATTTCCCTTACTACCCCCAATATCTATTATCAATATTCTATTGTCCTTTCATCCCCGCCGTATATTGTCGCGAATACCTAAGGTATACATACATATTGTAATGTATGTATACATACATATTGTAAAGTATGTATACCTTAGTATACATAATATTTATACATAATATGTATACATAATATTTATAATAATATTATAATAATATTATAATAGTATAATAGTAATAATAATAAAATAATAATATAATAATATTAGTATGCTCATAATAGTATAATAATAATAATAATAATAATAATAATAATAATAATAAAATAATAATATAATAATATTAGTATGCTCATAATAGTATAATAATAATAATAATAATAATAATAATAATAATAATAATAATAATAATAATAATAATAATAATAATAATAATAATAATAATAATAATAATAATAATAATAATAATAATAATAAAATAATATTAGTATAATTATAATAGTACAATAATAATAAAATAATAATACAAATTATATAATAATATAATATTATATATATTATTATAGAATTTTTATTATTATTATATTATATATAACAATAATATGCAATAATAATAATAATAATAATAATAAAATAATAATATTAGTATAATTATAATAGTACAATAATAATAAAATAATAATACAAATTATATAATAATATAATATTATATAGGTATATTATTATAGAATTTTTATTATTATAATATTATATATAACAATAATATACAATAATAATAATAATAATAAAATAATAATAAACATTATATAATAATATAATATTATCTATAATATATATAATATATAGAATATTATATTATTATATCATTATTATTATTATTATTATTATTATTATTATTATATATTTGTATGTATGTATGTATGTAATGGTAGTTGTGTTCATATATGTACCTATATATATATATATATATATATATATATATATATATATATGGTTACGTAGGCTAAAGCATACCTGGATATTTCCAAAGGAAACTTTGGGTTAAGTCTCGGAGTTGGATTCACCCTTCTCTCCCCGCTGCCCCTTCTACCTTCCCCCTCGTCGTCCTCCCCCTCCTTTTTCTCCTCCCCTTCCTCCTCTTCTCGTCCTCCACGCTCGCCCCTCGGTCCTCGACGGACGAAGAAGATCACGTCTCGCGGGAACGACCGTCGTAGCATCCGTGACCGTGGTCCGTGCTCGTATGTCGTTTTCGTTGATATGCCTCGTCCTCGTTCTTCTCGCTGAACGCGCGAAATTGAAACTCCGGAAGGTACCGGAACGTACGACGGCCTCGCAACATCTTACACGGGGTTGAAGCTTCTTTTAAAAAATTTTTTTCGATTTTTTTTTTTTGGTTTTTGGTTTTTGGTGTTTGTTGTTTTTTTTGGGTCTCTCTCTTTTGTCTCACTCTGCACGATTTTACAATTTAGCTCTTCCTTTTGCGAACCCTTGCTGTTCGTAGAAAATTGCGAGAATTGAAAAAACGTTGCTTCTTTTTTCGCTCAAACAGCGAAAATTGTTTCGCCTCGTGAGAATTTTTAATAAACTCTCGCAATTTTTTTCTTTCTTTTTTTTAATATTCGTCACGCGTATGGTCACCGGTGATGCACAGACGCGCCGAGAATATTTGATCGCGAGTTCGTCGAAAGTTGAATGGGGATTGTTCGTTGTTTTTGAATTTACGTTTTTCGTTTTTCGCCTTTTTCAATTTTTCCTTTTCACTCTCGAGGGAAGAGCGTTCGTCGCGAATCTTGTTTAATTTCTACGCGGAAACGCATCAGTCGTTCGTTTCCGCACATTGTTCGGATTTTTCTTTCGCCTCGTAGTTTATCATTTTTTTTATATTTTGTTGTTTTTGGTTGTTTTTCTTTTCTTATCGCGAATTATTTATTCTTCTTTATTTCGAATGCAGCCAGCGCGCTTTTTATTCGCACGAATGAACGTAAACGATTTGCTTATCTCGCTTACTAGTGTTTACGGAAAGAAATTTTTGTGGCTGGAATAAAAAAAACAAAACCTAAAACTACAATTATTTTGATAAAACGCACTTTTTGTGATTAAATTCGAAATGAAATATTGTCTTCGCACAGTTTTAAGTGAAAGCACGATTTTTCCGACGCATTTTTAAAAGCTAAAAAATAAAACCAAAAACAACAATTATCTCTATAAAACGCACTTTTTGTGATTAAGTTCGGAATGGAAAATTATCTTCGTACAGTTTTAAGTGAAAGCACGATTTTGTCTACCCATTTTTATAAAATAAAAAAAAAATAAAAAACAACAATTATTTTGATAAAACACACTTATTGTTACTAAATTCGATTTAGAATATTATCTTTGTACAATTTTAAGTGAAAGCACAACTTTTTTATGCATTTTTATAAATAAAAAAAAACAAAACCAAAAACAACAATTATTTTGACAAAAACACACTTTTTGTTACTAAATTCGATTTAGAAAATTATCTTCGTATAGTTTTAAGTGAAAGCACAATTTTTTCTACGCATTTTTATAAATTAAAAAAACAAAACTACAATTATTTCGATAAAACGCACTTTCCGTGATTAAATTCGAAATAGAAAATTATCTTCGTACAGTTTTAAATGAAAACACAATTTTTCCTACGCATTTTTCAAAGTTCACTGCGCCACTCTGAGACCAAAAGCAAAAAAAAATACAAATTCCTCTTCTCATTAGCCTCGCGTCGATCACGTGGAACGAAAACAAAAAAAAACAACAATAAAAAAAAATAAAAATATCAACAGGACAGGAAACTTCGTCCCGTGTCGTCGAAGCGACTAATTTTTCCACGTTGGTTCGATTTCGACCAACGAGAATCAAAAAAACGGATCGAACAGTCTCGGGAATATTTTCAAATTCGAAAAAAACTCCATCTCTCGTTTCATCGACAAGAAAAATTAATAAATATTCGGGCACGTTAATTTCCGATAAACCGTGGCTAACGTATATAAACAAAACAACAACAAAATTGAATACGTTTGTAACGAACGAGCGAGCGAGAGACGCGTGAGAAGAGAGCAAGAGTTAAAAGCGGCAGACTCGATGGAGGATCGCGTGCGAACTGTGCGGCGAACGTCGACTGGTAACGAGAGAGAGAGAGAGAGAGAGAGACGCCTCTCCCGCGAGAATTCACCCGATCCACGCATACACACCACCACCCCTTCCACAGCATCCCCGTCATCCCTCCTAGAGCTGAACCGGAGTTTCATCTGCGTTACTGCACACACATATATTTATATATATGTGAGAGTGTACGTAAAGAAGGGAGAAACTTTCCAACTGCAGCCCAGCCCCTAGAACCTACGACATAATTTTTTTCTTCCAATAATGAAACTCACCCTCGTTCTACCTCCCCCACTCTACAATTTCTAGAAAGTATTAAGAGAAAAGAGGGAGTCGGGACGAGAGATAGATAGAGGGAGAGGGAGTGAGAGGGAGGACGGGAGGGGAGAGAGAGGGTGAGTTCGGTTATTCGGGGGTTGGTTCGGAGCATTAACAGATATTCCTCCCTCCTTCACCCCGAACGAGTAGAACGAACTTTTATTCGTCGCACCAGGTGTACCCGGCAAGAATGTCGCGGTCTCTGTAAATACAGGAGGAAAAAAAACAGAGTAGAAGGGAAAGAATAGAGAGACAAAAAATTAAAAGAAAAAAGTGAAAAAAAAAGAGAGAAGGACAGGAAAAAAACATTTCGCGACAAACAGGGACGAGACGAGGAAGACAAAACAAATTGGAGGGTAGAATCGCTTCGGTACATTGATGGGAGGGATCGGGGTTGAGGGAGGATCGTCGGTGGACGAAGGGAAGAAACAATAAAAAAAAAGAAAGAGAAGAACTCATTTGACTGAAAATATTTTTGTGGTTTGAGTAAGTAGTTTGTTTCTTTTGTTTTCTCTTTTCTTTTTGCTGTCGTATTTGGGACGAAAGTTTTGTAACCAAATTGGAATTCTGGGTTACGCTCTGTCGCGTTAGCTCGTGATTTATTTACTCGTGTCTGCGTTCGGTCGTACGCGTTGGATAGAAAGATGAGAGAGGAAAAAAAAAGATTTTTTTTGGAAAAAAGGAGAGGAAAGTATGAAAATTTTCTTTCAAATTCAACCTTTTGATGGAAAAAAAATGCGATGGTTACGTATGTGGATTCGCTTTGCGAGGCGAGCTTCGTTCGATAAAATGAGACGTAAATTTCGCTTATACGTAGCCACGAGAGGGATGATTTTTGTCCGGGGAGGATACGTCGAAATTCTCGAATTTCCTGTACGCTCGAGCTAGAGAGAGAGAGAGAGACAGAGAAAAAAAAGGGAGGAAAAAAATGGTTTGACGGGATTAAAAATAGATTACACTTTTCAAATATGTATATGGGTTCTTTCGAGGCGGAGGAGGGGGTGGAGGGGATAAAATATTCAACCGGGTTTCGGGTCCCCGAGTGCACTTTGTGAAAAAATATACCCGGAACAAAAAATATCGAATAAAAAAACGTTTTTTCCTTCTTCGGAAATACATTTTTTTTTCTCTCTACGTCGCATATTTTGAAGGAGAACTTATCCCTAGAAAACGTTTCGAACGGATCGTCGCGCTAGTTGGTTTCATAAGCAAAAAAAAAAATTTTTTTTTCCGATGAAAAAAAAAATTTATTTTTATGCAAAGAAATTTTGTTTTTTTCCATTCGTCCTTACACCTATACGAACGGCAGGACACGACGAAAGATGAAGGACGTACTCCTATGCAATAGCAACAAAAAAGAAAACGAGGAAAATAATAATAATAATAATTGTAGCAAAAGGGAGAAAAAAAATAAGGAAAAATCATTTTTGGTAAGGGGTAAGGAAAGAGTGTGCTGTGTCTAGGCAATTACCGGGTGTATCCGAGAATTTACGAGATCCCAATGTCGAAGAACGTGAATTCTGGCTCCGAGTTAGCTTTTTCGCCCGCGGCATTAGTCCTCTGTTATCCATCTTCCTTCCCTCCCTCTCCCCTCTCCCTTTCGTTTCTTCTCTCTCTTCCTCCCTCTTTCACCATATATAAATGTCTGTAGAAAACAGCCTCCTCCGCTTTTCTTTCTCGATGAGGACATAAATACGTTTTCCCATACTTAGCACTTCGCCACTGGCGAACGAGCGGAAAAATTCTTATTCGTGTGCTTTTGCGTTCAAACATGCGTGTTTTTGTATACGTGGGTGTGTGTAGGAGAGGCGGTTGATATATAAAACATTCGAGAACGCTTTCACCAACCCCTCTGTGCGCCCTGTTGTAACGTATATTATCCATCTGTCTGTCACGTGAAAATCTAGTTGTGTCCTTTACCCTCCCTTCTACCTTCACCCCTCACTCCATTGTCTCTCTCTTTCTCCTTGACTCCCCATTCTTCATACGATTTCGTACCGGAAACTGGGAGAACAGAGATTCCTCATTCTTGGCACGCCTCCGGGGGAAGGATTTTCAAGCTCGTGTCTGACCACGTACGGACCGTTACTACTGTGGCGAGAGTCAACCGCGATAGATGTGCGTGTTTCGCTTTCGCTTTTTCGTCGCGTCATTTGATCCGACGTGGGACGTTTGTTTTCTTTCCTCTTTTTTTCTTTTTCTTTGGTTCTTTCTCTCTCTCTCTCTCTCTCTCTTTCTCCGTGTCTCACGTGGTAAGGAGATAGAAAGAAGGTAATCTCATGAATCGAGAGGGAAACAATATGAATCGTGGCAATTTGTGACGGTCAATTATTTTGGATTCTCGATAATGTCGGAATTGTTCGATGGGATTTTTTTTTGGTTTGTTCTTTCTTTATTGTTTTTATGAGTTGGTTCGCCATTTCCCGTGCAGAAATGTTGACAGGGATACCAAACTACTGATCATAGCCTGATCAGGATATTGCAGGAATGCGCCAAAACAGGTGTCCCTACAGGAATCCAGATGGTTTCCACATCGGAAGAAATTTACGTCGATGCCCGTGCAGAAATGTTGACAAGGATACCAAACTACCGATCATATCCTGTTCAGGATATGGCAGGGATGCGCCAAAACAGGTGCCTCTACAGGAATCCAGATGGTTTCCGCAACGGAAGAAATTTACGTCGGTGACGAGATTTCGAAACGATGGTACCACTGTACTTTCGGGTCATGCGAATCATATCCTGATCAGGATATGGCAGGGATGCCCCAAAACGGGTATACCTACAAGAACCAGATGTTTTCCACATCGGAAAAAATTTGCGTGGGTGACGATATTTCGAAACCATGGCGCCACTGTACTTTCGGGGTATACCGACTCAATCCTAATACGAAGCCTGTGGTGAGCGTAGATTTTATGACCAATACGAATATATATAGATATAGTAGTAGTAGTATCGGTCACGACCGACAGGTGGCGCATGGCTACCCCGCTTCTCACAAACGAACCATGCGTCCGCTGGCATTATAAATGCGTAAACTGTGCAGAAATGTATTAAGTTTCCTCTGGAACGTGCTGCAAAGAATTAGCTCACCCTCCAATAAGTGTGCTATACAATTCTTGGATCGTACAATTACATACACTTTTTTCATATACATACTTATTATTTTCTCAGCCTATCCTGCCGCTTTTAATTTGTTTCCTTGAAGTCGCGGGTAGAAGCTAGTATTTAATATAATGCTTTCAGCAATTCATTATTCTTATACGTGATTTGATCGGGATCCCTGCACGAATTCAGTTAGAGTCATTAATGGATTCGGATCAGGATTCCTTATGGAATCCAGTTTACGGATTTTACATTTAGTCATCGAATGTGATCCGATATCGGACTAGATCCCGATTAGGAGCTCGGGATGCAACTCAGAATCCAGCTGTATCCCTGCCAAAATTTCTGCACGGGTTTTTATCACTCGTCTATCGAGGATTTATCGAATTGGATGAGGTTTACTTTTTGAATTAAAATTTGTTTTTCATTTGTGAATGTTTTTTTGTCGATCAATGATTTTTTCAATTCAGCAAGTTCCTTGAATCAGTTATAATTCACTGCGACAATCCTGCGGTCTCGATTGCATCGAATTTGATTATTTTTCTTCGTTCGATCGCGCGAATAATGGGAAAATGTTTATTTTGACGAAATGAAGAAATTTCAATCTTTCTCTCTCTCTCTCTCGTTCTTCACGATCCGATGCACCGTTGTACAGCCAATCTTCGTTCGTTCCCTTCGTGCACGGACGAGTAGTTCCATCTCGCGCAAACAGACTCAATCTCGTTACTCGAGAAAATAGGAAACTCGGCAAATCGTATTCCTTTATTTCTTTATCCAAACTTTTCTGGATCGTACGATCCATGGTAAGGTATACAAATATACAAGAACGAGGATACTCAATGGAGTCTCGGGGTCGAGTACATTGGCCACAGGGCTCAGCGGCCTTATCTTTCTCCCGTGGGAGCTTATTTCGTAACGGCAGAGAGAATGAGAAAGAGAACCATGCTTCATTTAATTCGAAGCTTTGCCATCGATACACGCAAACTATTGAATATTTTTCGACAGATGTTCTTCAAGTTTGAACCATCCAATTACCGGTTGAAAAGAAATTTTTTTAATGTACGTAAATAAAGTTTCTTTAAATATTTGTCTTATCAAAACGTCAAAGCTTAATGAAATAAATAAAATGAATGAAATTAAAGAAATCAAGAAAATAAACCAAAAAGAAAAATCAATAAACTCGATGAATAAAAGAAGCAAGATTATTCATTGAAAAATATTAATACGATCGAAACAATATTTCGTCAAATTGTCCCACGATGAAAATTGGTCGAGTCAGTAACTCGCGGAGTTCGAAAGTTCCATAGTTGCCCTCCCACACGTTTTCGATAAAAGTCGGAAACGCGAAGTTCGACGTCCTCAACAAGAACAAAAAAAACAAATTTTCTTTCTTTTACACGTAAAATAAGTCTCGAATAACTCGTAAATAAGAAAATAACGTAAGTCGAGAGAAAACTTTTCCCATGAATGTTTTTTTCTGTTATTCGTCCGGACCACGTAACGTCGCGCCATCTAACCGGATTCTTCTCTTTCTCCAAAAATACACACACACACACACACACATATATATACATTTATGCAATATAATAATATAACAAAATTATAATATAATAATAGAATAATATAATAATATTATAATATAATAATAGAATAATATAACAATATTATAATATAATAATATAATAATATAATAATATAATAATATAATATAGTAATATAATAATATAGTAATATAATAATATATTAATATAATAATATATTAATATACTAATATAGTAATATAATATATTAATATAATAATATAGTAATATGATAATATAATAATATATTGATGTAATAATATAATATATAATATATAATATATGAAATTATATATATTTGTATATATATAAGCGAAACGGGCTCGATTTCGTTCACATACGATTTACGAAGCAATCGGAACTTTTCTCGCGAGTAAAAGCTCAGAAAAATCTCTATAATATATTATATGGCTCATATATAAATAAATATATGGATATATATGTATATGTATATGTATGGATTAGAATGAAAGTGTATAGGAATGGTGCGAAAGGGCCCGGGGTATATAAACCGCGATATCGTTCCTCATAGTCCGGGAGTAACGAGAGATAGACTTCTGGCCGTTTTACCCGAGCGTGACTTCGTTCCACATCTCGTCTTTCGCATGGGACATAACGAAAGTATATATACCGTAGTAAAGTACATACACACACACACACACACATATATATATATATATATATAGACACGTAGGACACACACGAAACGCAGACGCAGACTCTTCCGCGAGTGGGGTGTACCAAATCGCAAGGGAGGAGGAATTCACCCGTAAATGGAGCTTGATACAGTGCCAAGATTAGAATTTAGTGTTCGCGAGCGAGACCGACGGTAATATATGTGTGTATACGTATATGGGTCGTTCCGTGTTAAATACAACCAAATTTTGCGATTCTATAAAATTTTTTTCGTATTCAACAATTTTGGAATTAAATTTCGACGCTTTCGAAAATCTTTTTTGCCACGATGTTCTTATTTTCGAAAAAAAAAAATTAATTGTTCGAAATTTAAGGTAACGGAGAGAGAATTCTTGTTTTTTTGTTTTTTTTTTTTTTTGCGATTTTACACGGAACGACCCATACGAGTTTCGCGTTTCTAGACACACAGATATTTTTTTTTTCGTATATATTCTAGTTGTACGAGCGGTAAGAAACGACAGTGGACTTCCGCAAGCTCTCGACGAGCCGGCAAATACGTTTTCACCCCCTTCTTCGCTTTTTTTTTTGTTTTTTTTTTTTTTTACTATCTCGCGTTACTTCGCCTCGGACTAGTGGGAGTTTTGTCGTCGGAGCTTTCGGCACGACCCCGTGCTTGCACTTAAACCAAAGAGAACGAGTCTCGTGACTTGTCGCAGCGTATACGTCGAAGCTCGTAAAGCTCAGAGGAAACGTATCAGTGTGCGAGGGTTGAACGACTGGTCGGAAAAATTTAAAAAGAAAATGAAAACAAAATTTCGAGCGAAAGCAGCGAGAAGCTAGAAAAAGAAGCTGCCTGGGGATTATCGTTCCTCGCGTATCCGTTTCCAATCGTTAAATATTTTGGAAATTTTTAAATTTTTGGTTTTCTCTGTCTCTTTCTCTATTTCCCTCTTCTTTTTTCTCTTCCTCTCTCCTTTCGTTAAGGGGGTAAACAATTTTAGAGGGCGAAAAATATAGCAAACTTTGGGATTTTTTTTCAACGAAATTAAACAACGTACCGAAATTTGGTAAAAAGGTTCTTATTATATAAGCACCGAGGACTGTTTATAAATTTTATCAGAGTTGATCTAAACAAAATGGCGACATTTTGCCGGTTGCGTTTTTTCTTTGGCATTGCTGCTGGTTGAACCCATAACTACTGCAATTTTAAAGCTACGATAATGAACCAAAAAGTATTCGATAGATTATGAGAACAGCTTCCATGTTACGTAGGATTTTTTGTTTACCTTGCATAGTTAAAATGTTATTAACAATTTTCATATCCTTTTTTTACACTTTGTTGAAATTTTTGTTCAACAACACGTCACTTTTGCAAAAATCAATTTAAAAAAAACAACCTACGTAGTGTCGAAGCTGTTATCGTATTAAATCGAATTCTTTTTGATTCATTATCGTAGCTTTGAAATTGTAGCACTTATGGATTCAACCATGCAGCAATGAAAAAGAAAACTCGCAGCTGAAAAAATGCTGGCAAGCCGCCATTTTGTTTACTACAGCTCTGATAAAATTTATAAACAGTCCTCGTTACTTGTATAACGATGATCTTTTTACCAAATTTCAATATGTTATTTAGTTTTATTGAAAAAAAATCCCAAACTCTGCCATATTTTTCAACCTCTAGAGTGGGTTTATTCCTTTAACGAGCGAAATATTGCCCTCAGCCCTAACTAGGGCTGAGGGCAATTTGGTGGGAGAGTAATTAACTAATTACTCTCCCACCAAAAAAAAAAATAATAACAATAATAAAAAGAACAAAAAAAGGACAAAACAAAACGAAAATGGCTCGATAAAAATATAAACGCGTCATTATTTATACAATTCGGTCAAGTTATTCATGATAATGCGATATTCGTCGACGTAAAATCACTCGACGCGACGACTAAAAGCTTTCGCGCTTTTCTTATTTCGTATAACGTTTATTTATGTATATGTACTGCGAAAACGAGGGACGGAGAGAATGTAGGAAAACCTCATGGGGGGAGGGGGGGGGGGGATGACACCCTCGTGGCGAGAGGGTGAAAAGCCAAAAAGGATCGTTAACTCTCTTATTCACGACTCTTGCGCCTTATCCCTTCCTCCCTTCTCTCATGACAACGAGCATTTAATTCCTACAATGTGCCTCTCCGACGTCCAACCTTATGTTCCTCGTCGTCTCCCTCGAAAATGTCTTCGGGTTTGCTCTTTCGTTTTTTATGTGCTCGTTTTAAATGAAGAAAAAAAACGCTTTCGAGCAAATATTTGTGACTAATATTCGCAAATATCGTGAGTATAAAATATGTAGAGATAAAATATTTTAGAGATTTATTTTTTTATTTTTTTGGACTTTGGCATTTGCGTCACGATCGTGAAATATTTACTTAAGCGGAATTACAGTTTTTGGGTTTATTAGCGGTTTGAGAAAAAATCGTTTGTTCGACGTCACTGAGTTTGCGCGGGTTTTTTTTTGTTTGTTTTTTTTTACGCTGGAATTTCCATCGCTTCTCTAACCAGGTCTCGCAACTTGACGAGATCCTTTCGTAATCCCTCGGTGTCCGATTCCTCGGCCTCGATTTCCTTCATGCGAAAGTAACGCATCACCAGTTGTCCCATAAGGAGGCGAAATTTTTGTCTGTCTTCTTTGGGGGGTTGGTCCTGTTGGGGCGATTTATTTTTTTTAATTTGCGATAAAACATGGTAATTAATTATTTATAATTAGAGGAGGTTTCTGGGGCTAATTTTGATGGATATTAATCAACGATTAAGAAGAAAACTGTATTTTTAATATTGAAAATTAATCAAAATTTTGTTTTTTTTTGTTTGAAAAATTGATTTTAATTAATCGTCATAAATTTATTGTGAATTTTTTGCCTGTCCTCTTTGGAGGGTTTGGGTTTGAATCGAAAATCAATTATTTATAATTAGTGGAGGGTTCTGGGGAAAATTTTGATGGATATTAATCAACGATTAAGAAGAAAACTGTATTTTTAATATTGAAAATTAATCAAATTTTTTTTTTTTTTTTGAAAAATCGATTTTAGCTAATCGTCATAAATTTATTGTGAATTTTTTACCTGTCCTCTTTGGAGGGTTTGGGTTTGAATCGAAAATCAATTATTTATAATTAGTGGAGGGTTCTGGGGCTAATTTTGATGGATATTAATCAACGATTAAGAAGAAAACTGTATTTTTAATATTGAAAATTAATCAAAATTTTCTTTTTTTTTTTTTAAAATCGATTTTAATTAATAGCCATAAATTTATTGTTAATTTTTTGACTGTCCTCTTTGGAGGTTTTGGGTTTGAATCGAAAATCAATTATTTATAATTAGTGGAGGGTTCTGGGGAAAATTTTAATGGATATTAATCAACGATTAAGGAGAAAATTGATTTTTAATATTGAAAATTAATCAAAATTTTGTTTTTTTTGTTTGAAAAATCGATTTTAATTAATCGCCATAAATTTATTGTGGAATTTTTGACTGTCCTCTTTGGAGGGTTTGCGTTTGAATCGAAAATCAATGATTTATAATTAGTAGAGGATTCTGGGGAAAATTTTCATGGATATTAATCAGCGAAGGAGAAAATTGATTTTTAATATTGAAAATTGATCAAAATTTTAGGTTTTTTTTTTTTGAAAAATCGATTTTAATCAATGGCGATAAATTGATTGTGAAATTTTGAATCGAGAAATAATGTAACTGACAATGTGACAGCATCGTTTGAGATTCCAGCGAGCTTTTTTTCCTTCGGTTGGCTTGACAAGCAATTTAACGAATTCCGCGCCTCGCTGAATCTCCTTCCCCGTTGGTAGAAGATTAAAAGGCGGTGGCAAAGCGTCGTGAGCCATTATGTCGACGTATACCTGACGAAAATTTCAACTTGAGTCCCTCTACGTGTAACAGATTTCTTTTTTTTTTGATTATTTAAATTTTACTTCGGTTCTGCCAAAAGTCCATTCGACGTCGACGTTATCGGTGAATTGTGTGAAAGTATTCGACATGCAGGCTATCAGCATGTTCAATACCACCACCACCGAGATAAACTCGAAACCTTCGTCAAAAAAACACGATTTTTTTTCGAAATTTTTGCAAATTTTAGATGAATTTTCTTAAAAATTATCAATTAAAAATGATTTTTTTGTGTTTTTTTTTTTGAAAAATCGATCTCACAGGCGAAAGCCAAATATCCTATCATCTCGGTGAATGTGTGTTTGTTTATAATCGTCTCGTTGTCGGTCTCGCCGGGTAAATTTTCTATAATAACGTCGGCGCTCTCGATCGAGCTCATGCAAAATATAGCCCAGAAGAGAGTTTTGAGACTCGAGGAAAAGTCGACGAAGGAGCCAGCCTGTTGAGTTTTAATTTTCGACTCGTCGTCGATCTGCACCATACCGTCGTAATACTGATACAATTTTGCGAGTCCTGAAACCAATAAAAATCGAGGAAAATAAAAAAAATCGATTAATTTAATCGAAAAAAAAAACAAAAAACAAAAAAAGATGATAAATCGAGAAAAAATTGATAGAATTGATTAAAATAAATTAATTACCGGAGGAAAAAGCGAGTAAGATAATGGTGAAAAGGATCAAAAATTTGGTGACATCCTTCGTCATTTTTCCAAGAGACATTTGCAACGGTCCGAGATTATAATCGAGCTGACAAACGAACATAAGTTTGAAAAACGCCATTATCGTCGCGATGCAAAAAAATCCCTCGGCTATCAGCGTCGGATCAAATTTGTGCCAATATTTTCTCTCGAGTTCTCGTTGTCCATTGTGCAAAACGTCGATCGCGGCGATGCCCCAAAATACGAAAGTCAAAACGAAGAGAAAGAGCATTGTCACTTCGTACCAACTCCAACGTGCGCTAAAATAACGACCCGGCCCATGAACCATACAAAGACGTATGGCTGCCCAGATGTAAGAAATCACGTACACCACAAGAATGATTTCGTAACCTGACCAAAAATCGTAAAAAATCAGTTTAGAACAATAAATTTACAAAAATTCTCTTAATTTTTCGATTTTTGGAATTCAAAAAATGAAGTTAATTGCGAAACGATGTAATTTTTTCAAAAAAACTGAGCTATCAGCGTTTAAAAAATATATTTATTTCGATTTTTGGAATTCAAAAAATGAAATTAATTGTGAAACGATGTAATTTTTTTTTAAAAACTGAGCTATCAGCGTTTAAAAAATATATTTACATACAAAAATTCAATTTTTTGATCCTCGAAATACAAAAAAAAAGATGAAAATGTGATAAAAAATTCTCTCAATTTTCCATTTTTTGGAATTGAAAAAATGAAATTAATTGTGAAACGATGTAATTTTTTTTTAAAAACTGAGCTATCAGCGTTTAAAAAATATATTTATTTTCGATTTTTGGAATTCAAAAAATGAAATAAATTGCGAAACGATGTAATTTTTTCAAAAAACTGAGCTATCAGCGTTTCAAAAATATATTTACGTACACAAATTCGATTTTTGATGCTCGAAATACAAAAAGAAAAGATGAAAATGTGAATCTTGAAACCGATATTTTTGTCGATTTCGATGCGATGGAATTTTGTTGGGTAACGTAATTATTATTACCACTGTTAGGAGGTCCTCTTAGTTGTTCGCTCTTGTCGATGTTCGATTCTATGAGAACGAAAATGAGAAAAACGAGATAACTCGAAACTCCGGAGACGAATCTGTTGACGGGGATTTGAAATTTTTTCGATATCGACGTGTTGGGTGCGAAGATAAGCATCAGGACGATTATCGGTAATAGCGGTATTCGAATAAGAACTACTTGAATAGTTTTAACGATCGACATGATTTTCCACTCGTACCATTCACCGATCCATTTATGCTCGATCACCTTTGAACGACGATCGAATTATTACTCCATTATCGATAAAATTTTGCAAATCGGTAAATAAATCGGTAACTCTGTATTACCGATTTATTAATAAACAATAAATTTCATTTAATTTAACAATAATTTAATTTAATAATAATTTAATTTAATAATAATTTAATTTAATAATAATTTAATAATAATTTAATAATAATTTAATAATAATTTAATAATAATTTAATAATAATTTAATAATTTAATTTAATAATAATTTAATAATAATATAATAATAATTCAATTTAATAATAAATTACCGATTTTTATATTAAAAAAAATTTCAATTTTTTTCATTCAAATATTGAAATTTCAAATTGCACTAGCTTCGTTTCTGTTTGACCAATTTAAGTTTACTTGTGATATTTTGAAAATTGGGTCAGGCACGTTTTATTGCCGCTCGATCTAGCCCTGATGAGAAGTGCGAGGCAGCCTGATTAATTTTCTGCCTGGAATATCGATTAATCATTTACCTGTTGAACGTTGGGATGAGCAACGAAAGTTTTTTGCTTGCACTCCATGGCCAACAAGAGTCTCGGAAACATAAAATCGACCGAACTCTTCATACCGGTCGTCTGTTGCAAAATTAATTCAACTTCCTCGGCCTTACGTGCGCAACCTATAAGATCCGTGGCAAATTGACCGACGTTCTACTATCCCCAAAAATAAAAATAAACAAAAACAATTATTCTCACTAAAAATAAAAAATTTGAAAAATCGAGAAAAATTAAAAACCGAGGCAAGATACGACAAATAAAAAAGATTTTAATGAAATACCTCGGCGAGGCTTTTGTAGTCTTTGGAAAATTCTCGCTCGTACGAAGAGGCGTCGACGAGCTCGACGCTAAGTTCAAAAGCTTCGAGAAACGGATCTTGCGAGTTGTAACATATGAAAGCCGGATTTGAGACGGCTTTGTAACGTGAGAGACGGAATTTATCGATCGTCAGTGGATCTTCTATAGCTCTTCGAGGTCTGCGAATAAAAAAAATCAAAATATAAAATAAATGAAAATTTTGTATACAAAAATTTGAATCGATTCATCAAAAACGTAATTTGCATTTAAGGCAGTCCTATCGATACAGCGTTTCCGTTATATTTCACTGAAAATTTGCAAAAACGTTCTTTGATGACATATGTACATGTGTGTAAAATTTCAGGGGCCTTTATCGACTCAAAAATCACGATATTTATTCTTGAAAATCGTCACTTTTCGCAATCTTCCATAAGAGCCTGTGTTAAATATCGCAACATTATACAACGAGTATCTCGATCATTTGGTCGATGAAGCCTGTTGAAATTTTGCACACATTTTTATACGACATCAAAGAAGCTTCGATTAGTTTTTACAACTAATCTTATGGAAACAAAAATTCACGATTTTGTTTATTATATAACAAATAAACTTTACGTAGGATCAATTTGAATTTTGAGTATGTTGTTGTTTAGTCGATTTGCAACAACTTTTCTTAATGAACGATTTAACTGAAAATTTGCAGAAGCGTTCTTTGATGTCATATGTATATGTGTGCAAAATTTCAGGAGCCTTTATCGACTCAAAAATCACGATATTTATTCTTGAAAATCGTCACTTTTCGCAATCTCCCATAAGAGCCCGTGTTAAATATCGCAACATTATACAACGAGTATCTCGATCATTTGGTCGATGAAGCTTGTTGAAATTTTGCACACATTTTTATACGACATCAAAGAAGCTTCGATTAGTTTTTACAACAAATCTTATGAAAAAAAAATTCACGTTTTTGTTTATTATATAACAAATAAACTTTACGTAGGATCAATTTGAATTTTGAGTATGTTGTTGTTCAGTCGGTTTGCAACAAATTTTCTTAATGAACTTAAACGCTCGGTCCACTTGGAATGTGAGAAAAAGCTTTTTTTGTTTTCGTAAATTTGGATTTTTTACTTGCAAAATTCCTCGCAGTAGCATTTGGGACTGTGCGGTTTTGGTATTTTGTGTCCCCTTTCGGAGAGTAGTTTGATAATTTCGTAATGGCCGTATTGGGCCGCGACATCGAGCGGTGTCGTCTCGTCGGGAAATTCCGAGCTACCAATCGCCGGTTCGTACTCCGTGATGACAGACTTTCCACGCTTTTTATCGAGTATCATCATCGCGATGGCACTCTCGTTTTCCCGAATAGCATGAAGGGCGGTGTCGCTGCAATCGACATCGTCGATCGCGAGTAGAAGCTCGATGAGCTGGATATTTTTTTGTTGCACCGCAACGTGAAGTGGCGAAACGTTCTTAACGAACAAAGAGAACAAAAGAATCGAGTATAAAAATTGTGAAGATAAATTGTTTGACGAAAAAGAAAACAAAAAAAAGACAAATTTTCAAGAAAAAACCAAAATTATTAAACGTTTCTCGAATTCATCATTAAAAATAATATTTTTTTTTACTAATTTTGAAATAATTTACACGTGTGATGATTTTGTTATTTTGTCACGTGATTAAAAAACATTGAATTATAATGTTTTATTTTTGTAGTTGTCCGAAGACATTTTCTAATTTCGAGAAGCCATGGGACCGGAAGTGGCATTAAAAATGATATTTTTTCACTAATTTTGAAAATTATTTACACATGTGATTTCGTTATTTTGTCACGAGATTAAAAAGAAATTGAATAATAATATTTTATTTTTGTAGTTGTCCGAAGATGTTTTCTAATTTCGAGAAGCCATGGGACCGGAAGTGGCATTAAAAATTATATTTTTTCACTAATTCTGACAATTATTTACACGTGTGACTTCGTTATTTTGTCACGCGATTAAAAAGAATTTGAATTATAATGTTTTATTTTTGTAGTTGTCCGAAGACATTTTCTAATTTCGAGAAGCCATGGGACCGGAAGTGGCACGGTAAGCGTGGTATTTCCGTTCGGAATTCGTCGAGGGGTCCGTGGGGGGAGTAGGTGTGTCCGTCGAGTATAGCCCCCCGTGCGGTTGCTTCGGTAGTTGGACGAATCACGAGCCTCGAAAGAGATCGTGAAGATCGGTGGCCGGCGCGCCTCTCTCGTATCTTTTTGGGACTCGAATACGTATGCGTGTATATTATATTCACGTACGCGATTGTATTTATGTGTCGAGGGGGGAGGTAGGTAGGCTTCTGCGAGTGGGAGAAACCAAGTTTGAGAGAGAAAGGGAATGAGAGAAAAAGAAAGAGCCAAAAGTCATCGAGTGACGAGACGGAGCGAGGGAAACGAGAAAAAGATGATGCGGCGCAGCGGCACATACAACCACGCATGCGCATGCGTGGTTGTATGTGCCGCTGCGCATGCGCGTGCGTAGTTATCTGCGCATGCGCGCTTGTATGGGCAGCCGCGCATGCGCGGCGTATACCCATCTGCGCATGCGCAGCAGCGTGTGTTCGTGCGCAGGTGGGTAAGTACATGCGCAGTGGTACGTGCGCATACCTACACATACGCACGTGCGTCTCTGCGCGCGTATATACAGTTTCTACGACGGGAACTCGTGTAACTATTTGTCGGCCTCGATTTTTCGGTCCCAACAAAGGTGAGCATAGCTCCTCTCTTCTTTTAACAGTACGTTACACCGCGGCGACAATCCTAGCCCCGTATACACGAGTATACACAAGAAGAGAGAAAGGGGGAGGAGAGAAAAACTGAAAAGCTCGCCGACGTGTATCATAGGACGTATTGTGCGATGCGGAGAAAACGGAAAACGGGTTGTTTATAGGCCACTTAAAGAACGCCGAGGCGTCGTCATCGTCGTCGTCTTCGCCGCCGACACCACCGACGCGAAGGGACCTTGGAAAATTCTTCGTCTCACTCCTTTTTCTACCTTTGGGAGTTATATATATATTTCTGTTTCTTTTTTTATTTCATCTTTGCTTAAACGGGACGAAAAAAACTATGAATGAAATTCGAGAATTTTATCTCGGATTTTAAAACGCTGAATTTCAAAATGGAAGAAAAATTATATTAAAATGTTTCGCGATCTGGAAATCCATCGTACGATACGATCAAGTTTTCATTCTTTCGATCGTTATTCGTCATTTATTTATCAAAATATGATAAATCAACATTTTTTTTTTCAATTGAAAAATCAACTAATTTTTTCCAATAAAAATCGAATTTTCTGATCAATTTTATAAAAAGAAAAAAACATTCTTATCCCCGTGCGTATAATTTTTCGCACCTGGCGACGCAAACTTTTCCTAAAAGTCTAAAAGCCATTCATCCTCTCCCTCCCTTCCTAACCATCCTCTTCTTTCCGCGACGTCGAGTGTCGTTTCTCTCTCCTTCAGCAGCGGCGAACCAGAATAAGAGAAAAGGGCCTCTCGTTGGTGGTGACGCGGCGTCGGCGTCGTCTTAAAAGAGGCTTTTCAACGACAATGGAGTCTACGAAAAGAAGCAGAGAGAAAAAAAAAGAAACAAGAAAGAAAGAAAAAAAAATATATATAAACGAGAGAAAAAATCGTCGCAAGGGCCGTTTCGTTGGCTCGCATTGTCGTTTGTCGGGTTACACCACCGGTCACAATATTTCGAAGGGAACGAGACGACTTTTCCGAGCTCTCAAAGGCGTCCAAGGTGATGTCCCCGCTGTTGTCAGTGGGACGTCCTTTACCATATGGCAACCGCTACTCACTGGAGTGAGAGATGGTGCGAGGGAGCAATAGGTGAAGGGGAGGGGAGGGAATTTGAAGGGAGTTGACTTTTCGGTCTCGTAATAGCGACCACACAGCTGCCATATTATATCGACTCGGGTATTATGGAAGTGCGTGCGTTATCCCCCTCCCCCTCCTTTGGTGTCCCAAGATCTTCCATTATAGTGCACGTGTAGTCTTCTTCACTCAACTCGGTGACTTTTAACCGACCTGCTCGATCGGCGTGAGGTTTTTATTGTCGATCGTGTTTTTATTGTTTGTTTTTTTTCCTTCACTGACGTCGCGTCAACGCCAAAAGAGCCAAAACGTATTTTGAATGACGAAGTGGGAACATCGCAATGGGATGTAATTCGACCCTGACAAGGTTGAGTGGGTCGGGATCGAGGTAAACAAAATTGTTGGTGGATGATCGATGATTTGGGAGCACTCGGGGTAATTTTGAATAAAAAGAAAATTATGTTTTGTTATTTTTTTGGTTTTGGAATTTGTTGGGCAATCTAATTTTGATCTATTTTTAGAAAAATTTGGAAGTTTGGTAAGTTGGAATTTCGTTGAATTTTATAAATCGATTTTTTTTTTAGATTTTAGTCAAATTACGTTTATATAATTGCGAATGGCGAAGAAATACCCGGGAAATTCGCGAAATATTGAAATTACTCGCGAACACAAAAAGAGAAGCAAACAAGAAATGATGAAAATGTCTTCGTGGAAAGTACGAGCATGAAAAAAGGAAGACAGAGAAAAGTCTGGTAGATAAAAAGACCGCAATTATAAACCACGCGACGACAGGCATTGCCATCTGTATCGTGGCTCGAACAGAAAAAAAGAAAAAAAAAACCTGAATATACCTCGCTAGATTTATCGTCCGCTTTTCCATGTACGAAAAAGCGTCACGAAGCGTCGCCTGGTACATATAACGATCGTAATAATAGTACGCCAGTTTTTGCTATAAGACAGAGAAGAGAGGGTGGCAAAATGTGGGTGGCTAGATATATATACAGGGTGTTGAGACAATTACGAATATACATTAAATATCTAGATAGTTGGCATCGGTATGAGTACAACGGTTTTTTTTAAATCGTCCTACGATGAAAATTGGCCGAGATATCGATCTCCAAAGTTGAAAAATTTGAAACATAACCTAACCAATTTTTACCGAACGCCCTATCGACAAATACAGGGATCACGGGTTCGATTCCCACTCGGAACAATTTTTTTTTTCACAGATTTTTGCTCTCTTTTGTAGATCTGGACTAATAACTATGACAAAATAATTTTTGTTATCGCTCAATCGCGGGAGGACTCGATAGCGTTGTTTAAACTTTTAAACTTTGCGAATTAATATCTCAGCCAATTTTTATCCCAGAACAATTTAAAAAAATTCATTTTGCTCGTACCGACGGCAACTACCTGGATAATTTTTCTTATCTTCGTAGTTGCCTAACACCCCGTATATGATAATAGAAGTACCTA